>VCNE01007675.1:0-156007 GCA_009869805.1 Oncopodura yosiiana
GCCGGGTAGTTTTTATTTTGTTGTTTTCGTGTTTTAGATTATTTTATGACTAGTACCAAAACACTTGTTTTGAGCTGGGCATTACTCAATAATGAATTGCAGTTGTTCAGAGTACATATCATATCACATATCACACGAGTATCTTTCCATTTCATTCGACACTCACATGCTTCTGTAGATGAGTCACAAAAGTCAACTCACTAATAAATAGTATATACACTCAACTATATGATGACGTTGTCAAACAGTTTTTTAAAATTTTCTTTCTAGTTGGCAAAACTCCTACCTCACTCAATTACATCAACTTGACTATTTTCCAAACTCTACTTCTGAACTATGGTTGAAAATTCAATCGCTGTCAACTCATTTCTCTTTATATATTTCCATGAAATACATTATTGTTGCTCTCACAATAAAAGTTTCAAGTTTCAATCACAGAGCAACAATAAAGTATAGTAAGAAATGTCTCCCTCTGTATATATCTCTCAACTATAATAGTATCATTCAAACTTAATGAGTTGTATATCTTTCTTTCTTTTTCTCTTCATCTTCTTCTTCGAAACCCAAATTTTCATAATACTTGAAGATAACCAGCATCGCTTCTCTTAAATAAGTCTTTAACGATATGTATATTACATTTCTCAGTCAACTACTCTGCTTATTGCTACTGCTCCTACTTGCTAGTTACATTCAAAAAAAAAGAAGACGACCACATAAAAAAGAACGAAACGAAACAAGTTCAAAACTTTTTTTAACGCCACATTACATTCTAAAGTGGGAACTATTAGAAAACTTCTTCTTTCTACTCTTTCTACTCTTTCTCTCTCTTTCGACTCTACAAACTGTACTTCTTCACACATAGTACTATGAAGCTCTTTAATTTCCTGCCAAACGACCTCTCAATTTACAACACGAGTTTTTTTCTCTTCTTCTTGATGACTCAATAACTATATACTTGCATATGCCTTCTGTGATAATGTATACGGGAGTAGTGTATTAAAGGGAGAAGAAGAGAAAAAAGAAGGAAAAAAGGCAAAAAGTTTACAGCTACTATATACTATAAGAGTAGTATGTAGTCTGTAAAGCAACCATGAAAATATACTGGTCGAGCATAAAGATCCATTTACTGCTCTACTACATTATACACACATCAACTCAAGTAACATAGTAGTAGTACTAGTATCATAGTCATCCACTTCCCATAGGAATACTTGTGATTCGGCTACAAACAGAGAAAAGTCAAGTCAAGAAGGAAAAGGGTTTTAGGAAGAGAAGGAAGGAACACAAATGTTAGCCCTTTGCTTTGCCTGACTTCTTTTCTCTTCTTTCTCTCTTACTATAGTACTTTACTTCAAATCTATATATATACAGTCATACTGCACTGCACCAACATGCATGCATTACTATATATATTTTTCTTACAGAGAGTTAGCATTAACTTGGTCAGAGTCCAATACTAAAAGTCAAGTCTTGACTCTAAAGAGTCAACTGCTTTTTTCCTACATAGTATTTCTAGTTCGAAAACTATACGATGCTACTTTAACTGCTGACAGCAGCAGTAGTATAGTATAGTTGTACATTCACATTATTGTGTTAGTCGTCCAATTCTGTGGCTAAGTAAGTACCACTAGGCTAAAAGGCTTGACCCATAAACTAAGGTATTTTCAATCTCTGAATTGTACTTGTATATATCCATTTATATAAATCCTTCAAGACTTAAACTGTAATGAAATGAATCAGAGATTTTATTTCTCCAACTTTCACTTTGTATTGTACTCTCTCTCTTTCTACATAACATGCTTATATTGCTTACCCAAGTCTCAATTTGACATTTTCATTAAAAGGAATTTAATGTATTTAGTAAGTCAAGAGAAGATCTTCAGTTGAGTAAGTAGCAAGCAACAACAGAAACATGAGTTTCTAGTGAAAAACTGCTGGTCTACATTACACAAGATTTACTTTCTCTCTAAAGCATTTAGAGAATGACATTCAATAACAGAGAGAGAAAAAAACCTACAGATTACAAATTCAATGAAGTGAACAATTCATTTCACCAAAGTACATATTACATATTATATACCTATACTATCATAGACTACTTGCTACATTATTGTACTTTGCAGTGACATGAAGAGAAAAAACGAGATTGAGATTTTACTTTTTCTGCTTCCTTGACTCATATATGACTACATAGTAGCTACTACCTTTTATACAACATTTTACTACAAGTAATTCAAGTGGTAGGTTTTATAAACCTTTTATGTACATAGCTACTTTACTTTTTATACTTACAAGAACTCTTAGAAAGAGAAAAAGTAGTAAGTAGTCCTTCTTCGAACATATATACACTTGAACTATGAGAGAGTGAGACTCTTATCAGAAAATACACAAGAATTTTCAGTTTCAACTGACAGGTTTGGTAAGTAAGAACTCACAAATCAAATCCTCTGACTACTACTACTACTGGACTTCTTATGTAAGTATATGTCTACTTAATACATATAGTACTACCTTTTATTCTACTTTCACATATAGTGGCTAAAAAGCAAAAGTCTTCTCAGATTTCTTGAGACTTATTTGAACTTACTCCTCCATCCTGTTACAAAATATATGTTTTTCTTAGCTCACACAAGTCGTCGTCAGTCAGACAAGAAGACACACAGAACAGCAAAAGAACGAAATTCGAGAGAGAGTAGCCGTCATCTCATTGTGTAGCATAAGAAATAAAAAAGTCAACTCAGGTCAAAAAGTCAGAAAAAGAAAAAAAATATCTATCTATCTGTAGTACAGTCTACTACAGTCGAACAGAACATGATAGACTGTGTGTAGTATTATACTATCATCCTCTATAAATCATTCAATCTGAACCCCTGAAAGATTAATTTAATTCAATTTTTTTTGCTTCCTTTTCGTCCAGCAAAAAAAACTCGATTTCCTGAATCTTATACTACGTTACTTTACCAGATCTTCAAAAATTCCTTCGTCAATTACATTCATTCAATTTTGTTACTGAGTTGACTTGACCTTATTTACGCAAAATGTATATACTAAAAAAAGAAGTTCAATATAAATGGCAACAAATGTTGTCTCAAAACTGAATCTCCGTACCTCTAAACGACTGATGTTACACACACAACAGACACATTATACAAGACAAATATGTTTTTACACTGGAGAATGGCCTACAAAATTTTACTCAAGGATTCAACATGGTAATGCATGATGGCGTTTTTGGGTTTTGACTTGAAAACTTGAAGCCAGAAAAAAACACAATAAAATATGGTCTCCTTTCTCTCTAACTTCTAGAGAAAGAGAACAAGAGGAGGACTCGACCACTCTCTCTCTCTTTCTCTCTTCTGTTTTTCTCTCTATATATACATTTACAGCTCAGAGAGTTTCATCTTACTCTTTTCTCCATTTACTTTGCAGAAAACCTCTTTCTTTATTTCTTTGAAAGCAGATGTGATATAAAGTTAAGTTTGAAGTAGGATCTTCTTACTACTATACTATATGTATATGTGTATGTGATACAAAGTATGACATCTAATACTTGTAAGTGAAACGTTACGTAAGCAAAATGCAGTGGCACATACAAAATACAACATAGTTTTGCTTTATACACTTCTCCTCCTGACGACTTTCATTTCACTTTTTGCAACAACAGCAACGGGTAGTACTACTAGAGAATATTAGAATAGACTTTTGTTGTAGAATATATATATATATATTACAAGACCAAAAAAACTCAAAAGCAATAACAGATGGGCGTAGTTGAGACTATTTTCTGTTACTATAAAGTCTAAAACTATACGCATTTTCTTTCTTTTCTCACCATGTACTTTTTCCAACTTTCACTTTTCTCTAAACTCTTTCTCTCTTTTTATTTTTAACATATAACATGTAACTACTTTGACTATTCTCCTAGTAGAGTTCCATCCTTCATGCAGATATTAGGAAGAAAAGAAGAAGACAGAAACCCCTGAAAACTTTTACTTTTCCCGTTTCTTCCACATCACTGACTAACTACAATGCACCACGAAGGGAAACACATGAACTAACACACATTCTATTTCTCTCTCCTTGCCTTTTCATCCTTTTCTCTTCTTATTCTTCTTCTTTTGGTTCCTTTCAAACTAAAATGCGACGTTCAGACTAGTGTAATAATAATGCACAGAGGCAAAATGAAAAGAATGAGAGAGAGAGAGAGAGAGGAAGAGTCTTTACTCTACAACACAATGTATAACTTGTGTGTGTGCATCATCACATAACAAAAGAAGAGAAAAGGAATCTGAATGATGATGACATACATACATTATTACCGACAAAAAGTCTTTGTACAAAATGGGATGAGATGATGTGTACAAGTCTAAAAAGTCTAAATTTGGCTTTATTCATATCTTCTTATGTCTAACACCTTAACCTCACTATAGATGCTGAAAGACACAAAAGGTATTATAATGTACGAAATGTAAAACTGTTTAAAAAGAGACGACAAATATGTGAAACGTCTGCCACCACCAAAGTCATCATCTTCGTCCTCAAGAAGAAAAGAAAAATGTTTGTGGAAACATCTGTCAAAATTACACGAAAAGAAAATTATGACTGAGTGAGTGGGTGACTGACACGTTTTAGAATGACATATGTCATTCTCTGTGTTCGTTGTCACCTGATTGTCGCTACTGTTGACGAATGAGAACGACATAGATGAACTCAACATTTCGTCGTTGTCATCATAAACTGTGTATATAAAAGGCTCATAAAATTCAGCAAGCCATAAAATCAAGGAAGTACATTTCCTTTTTCTTCTACATATGTACATTATATATATGTAGAGAGGTGGTGGTGAAAAGACATTTATACCAGCACTTTAGGAATATTTTCTCCATTACAACTTTCTCTTTTACAACCTTAATGGTTTTTCCTTTCTGCCTATCTCTACACGAGCACAGAGTGTAATATTCCTAATATAATCAAGGAAAAGAGTTGACCACAGAAAAGGATTTTCTATGGTTTACCAACGTCGTCTAGTTGCTCGTTATGTATGTCAATACTTAAAGACTACTCAAGACAAAGTATTCCAAAGAGCTCATCTCATTCCATTTCACCAAGCTTACTACTACTATATAGAAGAATAGTTGAAGTCGTTGTGCTGAAGAGTCATTAATTAGCTAGCTAAAGACTTGAGTAGTACTTTCTCTCTCTTTCACACACACATACAAAAGTTACTTTTATTGAGAGGAGAAATTCCATCATTACATACATTCTCTTTCAATCTCTCTCTCTCACACACATACACACAAATACTCAAAGAAAAAACAATGTTTCTGGTCAAACCTGCTGTTGAGCGGCACTATTAAGAAGACCTATTGTTCCATCCTGTGTTTCCCATTTGTTCTGAAATATAGAACACCAAAAAGACAATATATAACAGTTGTACATATATACAGAAGAAAACATATGTATTATATTACTGCACCACAGACACTACTTTTTAAGTAGAGCAGTAAAAATGTAAGGTATATAAAAATATATATATATTCTTTGACTTACAGCTATACGAATGGTCTCAACGGTCTTCTCTTGAACGGATTTCGTATCATCTAAAAGTGTGAGTTCGTAAAATTCCTGGATGTCTGTTAGTGCAAAAAAAATCATACATGAGTGGAATCATATATATTGTATATAGTGTTGAGGAACTTAACACCACCATCACCAACGGACTATATAAGTTTTATGCAGTATGTTACACAAGCCAACAGAGCGTTTCTGTCTCTCTCGCGTTTCATGAAGTACAACTAAAAAGAAAAAGTTTCCAGCTTTTTCTTCTTATACTACTTACTCTAGCAACTCTTTCTCTCTTCAAGAGTTAGAGAGTCACTTTCGTGTTCAGCATCAAAGCTATAGAAAAAAGAAAGAGTTTTTCCTCGTCACAAGTTGCTTCCTATTGCTTTCTCTCTCTGAAGGGAATGAAGTTCTTTTTCTACTTGGAGATCTCTTATGAACTTCTTGTGTAAAAGAGATAGCAAGCTCCCGATAGTGAACTGAGTAAGTACAATTTGTTCATTGACACGTCGTCTCTGGCATGTATAAAGTAAAGAGTTACAAAGAGTAGTAGTAGTATAAAACATTACATAAGAGTAAAGATGAGAAAAGTATATTATATCTTTGTAGTATAGTACATGAGACGAGACTAGGAGAGAAATGATTAGGATGACGCGTGAATGCTACTCCTTTGCTCAACTTTCTATATATATATATATTTTTTACTTTTCTCGTTCACAACTCGTTTTGTCTGCTTTTTCCTTCTGCAATATCCTCTTCATCTTTCCTTTTTCGTAGCAGAAGAAACAGACGGAAAAGGAAAGCACAGCAAAGCAAAAGCCAATTTGAAGTGAAGAGAGAACTCAATACATAAGGACGACGAAACTTTTTTTTTGCTTTTCATCTCTAAGTTCCTAGAAAAAAGATAGAGTTAACTAACTAGTAGACAGCTCACGACACTATCTTTGTAATTATATACTACACAAGATGAAAGTTGATGGAGAGTAGTAGTTGAAAAAAACTAGGAAAGGAAGGAAGAAGCTAAGCTTAGGTAGCAAAAAACACTTAGGTAGGCAAGAAGCTTTTTATAATGTTGACCGTACGTATATATGTATGTGTTGTAAACACCTTAAGCATAAAGTCCAACATTAGTTCTAAACTAGCACCTAACATATCCTGTTGAAAGAGAAAAAATAATTACGCCTTTTTGTACATGATTGTCGAGACTAATTTTTCCTTTCAAGTGGACATTTTCAAAGAACGAATAAAAGTCATCATCATCATCATGTCTTTAGTGTGTTTAATAGACGACTCAACTAAAAAAAAGTAAAAGGGTATATGACAGCTAAAAAATAATGATGGTATGTGCACACCACACTGTGCTGACTTGACATAGTTACATAACAAACCTATAGCACAAGAAGATGCCATATATGTTGGCTACTTAGGTTAAAATCCAAGATGCTTTTTAGTAGTAAAGAGTAGAAAGAAAGAGGAAAGAATGTAAGTTACGATGCAAGTAGTACTTTCACCAAAGAAGATTTTCATTTTCATTTCACTCTCGTTTTATAACGAATTCAAGCCTAACTGACTTTCACATCTGCTTTTCTTTCCTAACATCAACTTCGTCTTAATTCAACTTTAATGAGTACAATTTACAATATGTAGGAAATGAAGTCTTTTTGTTCTTTCTCGTGTTCAGCATATGTAATAAGCAGCAGAGAAAAGAGTATATAGTAGTAGCAGTACCCTCTACATAAAACCATAAACTATGATACCCTCTGTTCCATATTATTATTGTCGATCCTTAAATGAAAGGTAAGTTTTTATATAAAAAAATCGTCTTCCTTGTACTAATACTAAAAAGTATCTTAAAGCATTACATACATGATGTAAAATCTCTTTTCTTGTCTTTTTTGTATAAAGGTTTTTGAAACATCATGTACGTCAAAGTAATACAAATGTCATAAGCAGACTTTGTCTTTACAATGTAATGAGAGTTTCAACTTTACTCTGACTGAGAGAACTCTTCAGTTAGGAAACCAAGTAGAAAATGTTCCTCTTCAAGACTATACGGGATTTTAATGAAGAGCAACTCACTGGTCATGTCATAGACGTAAAATCAAAATTAGAAAATTCTTTTCAGCAAAGATGAAGGAAGGAGTAGAGACACACACTCACAGAGAGAAAGAGATAGAATACTGTTACATAGTAGTAAATCGTAAAAGACTATATAGAGTCTTTACTCTCGCTTCAATTTCATCATCACAAAGAAGTTAAACGAGAACAGAGAGTATAAAATTGACGAGAGAAAGAAATATTTTATCCCAGAATTTTCTGATGTACTAACCCTATTACATATAGAAACCAAAGTAGTAGTAGAATGTGAACAACGTACGTAGCTAAATAGCCATGAAAGAGAAAGTCAAACGATAAAAGAACAAGCTAACCATAGCTCTTTTAAATACAACTTTGGACCTGCATTCAAATTCAATTTAAACTCCCCCGTATATCTTTTTCCACTTAGGACTAGAGAAAAAAAAACAAATATCTATAAGCAGTTTTGCAAATTTTCCAACAAACATCTAATTAGAAACAACAAATGGTTCATGTTACTGAAAATCTATTAACTAACTAGAGCAAATTAGAAATCTCCATGCCACAACAATAATCGTTTATCCTCACTAATATATAGTTTATCCTTAACAATATATTGGTTACAATATAGAAAAACAGAACATAAGCACACAATTACTTACTGTTAGTATAGAAAAATAAATTCCCATTACACAATTAGACTATAGTTCTTTTTAGTGGGCGGTGAAATGAGAGCAAGAGAAGAGTTAGAGGAAGGAATAGAGATCTGGCAAAGAGCATAGAGCAGAACATATAAAGTTTCATATAATAATATATGTACGACTTATGTACATAACATTCAGAGCTAAAGTCCTGAGTACACAGTTTGTAGAGAGAGAGAGAGCTATGTCGTAATTGAGGGAATGTATACTTTATACTTGTTATACCGGCAGCAGTAGGCCATTATTATAGACATAGCTTTAAACACGCATAACGATAATAGATGACAATGGAGTTGTCTACTTAGAAAATAACATCATTGTATTTCTAGAAGAGCAACCAAACCAGCAGCATTGAGATGAGAGAGAAAAGAACAGAAAGCACACACAGAGAGAGAAGTTACAGGTCATATGACCATGTAGTATGAAAGCCTTTTCCATTCTTCTTCTCCTCCTCTTCTTTCCTCGACTAGTTATTACTACAATAATAATATGGAATGGTCAAGATGAAAACTTTCATTTACAATTCCCTTTCAACTACTGTGTTTCTTCTATCTTCCATGTTTTTCTTCTTCTTCGTTCTTCTATAGTAATAGTGAACCAAGACATATCTTTTTACGGTCTTTTCCCTTGTCAGATACTTTATTATTGTCTCTTGTGAATACTCTGTAGAGTCCCACAGTATTTAGCTTTGTACTTTCTCCTACAGTTGAGTCACTCGCCACCACTTTCACTTAGATATGTCTAGAGAACGGATCATTAGACGTAAATATAAATTACAAATGAAAACATTTTGAGAAAAGGCAGACAGAGCCCTTCATGACTTTTATTTTACAACTCTTTGTAATTTGTGTTGTACAGAAGAGAGGCGAAAATGTCACGTAGACTTGTGTCTAATGTGTGTAAATAATATCCATTTTAAAATAATCGAGTTGAAACTGGAGATATACTATAGTAAGACACAATAAGACGTATATATATATATATATATATACAATTTTAGTTGAAATGAAAATTAGAAAATATGTGTTTGACAACAATTCTAAGAACTACTTTACTAATTTGTATAAATTGGCAACCTATGATGAAAAAAGTTGTTTCAAAATGCAACTTTCTTCTTTCTTTTATTCATTTCCTCTAAAACTTCCGTTTGAGTTGAGTTGAGCATTTGAATATATGACAAATGTAACAGCAACTGTCAACTCAACTGACTATATGAAATAATATTTTTATAAATTATTGTCAATGAATCCAAACTTATATTGTACTCGAACATTTTATTCTATTTTAGTTGTCAAACATTGTAATTTTTTAATATTACTTGCGGTGCATATGACCCACGAGGTCGCGCACCTAAATAAATACATACATACATACATATGACAAATGTACAAATATGACACTTTTTGATAACTGTTGAACAAGAAATTCAACAAATCCTCTTACTTTTACTTATACTCTAATACTGTGTGTGTGCATATATACGTGAAATTGTGAAATGTAATAATAGTCAGTTTACCTACCTACCTACCTGAGCTTGGCTGACAAAAAGTCTTCTCATGAAAATGAGATCCTTACATGATTCATGCATTCCTACAACTTACACAGAAACTGAATGAAAAACTTTTCTCGTTCTTCTTCTTCTTCTCTTACTTTTATACATATAGTCTGTAGTCAATATGAAGAAGAATAAATGAAACTCAACACTTTCTATATATAGAATAGAGCAACCTGGGCACAAAATTATTCCACCTTCGTAATACAGAGACGACTTGTGTCGTTTTCTCTCTTTTAAAAATTGCTTTGGGTTTTGGTAAAATGTCTAGTGTACCTCATATACTATGTCCAACTAAAAGAAAAGAGTCCAACAACAAAAGATGTGAAAATTCAGAGCATGAGAAAACAACGAAGAAAGAAAGTGAAAAAAGAAAACTTTGTTCCTCTCTCTGACTGTGGAAGCATGAATTGATTCTCTGCTGTGCACCAAAAGTCTCAAGTATTGCAAGCAATTGATTCCGTAGGGAAATCCTTACCGATTCTCTCTCTCTCTCTATCTCGACACTATATCAAAAAACTATATGTATGTAGAACTACATAACATAATATAGCAAAAAGAAGTGTAGTGAAGTTAAACCACTATGATGTAAACGTGCATTTAGTTTATAATAGAACGTGCTGTTCGCTATTCTATTGAGAACAGAAAAAAATCTCCATGTTATTCCAATAAACTTTTTTCTTTTTCTTCCCTTCTTTCAACTCTCATTGAATTGGATTGACAAGGACTTTCATACATATAAAATAAAAGCAACTATATAGAAAGGTGTCTGTTATTCTTTATCTAAAGTACTAATTCTATCAAAATCTATTATTAGTAGAAAAAGCAATTGTTTGTTGTTGCACAACTATGGTTTGCTAGTTATTTTTACAGAAGCCAAAGAAAAACATGAAAACGTACGTCATCGAAAGAGACGATTCAACTCTTGTATGTACAATATATATTTATACACCACTATATATGTTATGACTTTATGCTAGAAAAACAGACAGAGCCACTCCATCATCTTGTAATATTCTCTTCTATAATACTATGTATAAAACTCTACAACAAGCAATCCACAGATCCACATGTTGCCTTTTTGTTCTCGTTCGTCATGGCATGGCTTGAAAATTGCATTTAGTGAAGCGTGAAAGAAAAGAATCGGGTGAGTTTGAAGAATTTTATACTCTAGCTAGCTTTCTCCAATACACAAAGAAATAAGAAGAAGATGAAGAGAGAGAGAAAAGAGAAAGAGAAATTGTAAACTGAGATGGAAAATCCGTTGGTTCGTTGAAAAAAGATACTTTCTCCATTTTCTTTTCGAGAGTAACAAGCCGTTTGCAGTTTGCAGGATTATAACTTTACTTTGACGGCCAAGTTAAAGTAGGTACTAAAGTAATATATAAAATAACATGATGTTATATATACTACACAAAAATTTGAGCAAGCAGCTGTACATTCAACCATGGACTAAAGTAACTTAACTCTTTTCTTCCTCTTCGTCTTAAATCGTATAGTACTACAGTATCCACAATATTTTACTTTGAGGATAGTTATGATCCTTATAGAAGGTTTTTTTGGAGGGCACAGCATATACAACATATTCTAACAACTGATAGATACTGATGAAAGACTTGTCTGCTGGTTGATGGTAACGAACTCACTCATAATATAATATATTCTCTCTCGTCAATATTCCTTTTTAGGGTCTAGAAGTAGTAACATGATGAATTGAAACTTTTGTGAATATAAGTAAGAGAGTCTAGTCTAGTAGTTGTCATCCCCAGAATAAGATACATAAGTAGACATATCAAAATTGACTAGGACTGTTATATGCTCTCTCTTCTTTCTGCACTTAACTATAAAGAGAGTTAGTTGAAAGGAACCGGAAAAGGAATTACCGTATTATATTTTAGATTTTTCTTCGTTTCTCATATTCCTCCTCTTACACACTAACCAAAAGTATAAAAAAACTCTCAACTCAGCTAAGCTCATCTTGCTTTGCTACTATTTTTTCTACATTCTATTTTGTATTCCATCCAATGTCAGTGATGAAGCCCCTTCAACAACAGTAGAGAGAGTAAAGCATTTACAACAAGTTTCAAGTCCAAGCACGTCGTTATTCTCTCTCTCTGTGTATGTTATGTATACGAGAGAGAGAGAGAGAAAGAAGAACAGAAGGATTGTTGGATGAGTCGAACTGAAGATGAAAGTTTTTTTCGCTCTATGTGACTCAACTCTGACTCTCTCTCTCTCTCTCTGTTTTGTAAAATGTGTGCGTAGAGTGTGAAATGTGAGTTTTTGCACAAGAAAAAACTTTTTTACACAATATAGGTATTGTATATAGCATTGGAATGTCTCTGTCACATCTAACCCTTACTATCGAGAGTGACTTGTACTCTTGTGTAGATTTTTTTAAGTTGCAAATGAAATTCAAGAAGAAAGCTAAACCCGACTTTACACAAAATCCTCTTCATCTCGTTTCTCTCTACGCACGTTTAAACATAGAGAGTCTCTGTAATGAAGAACACATGTGTGTAATAGTAGCCTTAGCATTAACCAGATCTTATGTTCTGAATATTATCACATCATTCAACCTCAAAATAATGATGTGATGATATCATATCATCATATCTTATATGACCAAAAACCTTCATTAGTATTCGAGCTTCGAATTGTTTTTCATCTTCAATACATAACATTATGCTCAATCGTCCTTCAACAACTCTCAACAAATATGTACAAATGTGCAAGGAACGACAATCATAATCTTGCAACCAACTCATTATTTATTCTGTACCAAACTTTCCAGTGATAACTGTAATCTGAGAAAGCTATATATGAGCATTGTAAATTGTAAAGGACATAGGAAGCAGCTTTTTCTAAATTCAAATATAATGCGACAATTTTCCACCTGTATATATATATATATAAAAGACTTTGCTGAATCCTCCTCTCTCAAACTTCCTCCTCATCTCTCTACTCTTGCTCTTTGACTTTACAATCAGTTTTTGGCAAACTCTGTTTTGCTTCCATATGTAAAGAAAATTTGACTACTACTCCTCTTTCTTTTCTTTTCTAATATCACACACATAATATATCCCTTTACACACAGAATTCTCAAGTCAACTTTGGCTTGTGACTTAGCTTTCTTCTTCGTCTTTCTCTCTACCACTTTTTTATGTATATGTAAGCTTAGTGGTATGAAGAAGAAGTTGGTTCGTGAGTATGAAATTCATACTATGAATGCACATGTGGTTTTTGTATATAATACCATCTCACTACCACCAACAGACTGTACACACATTATTCACGCTATGCCATACATTACGCCTTTTATGCAACTTGCCTCTGTAGACTAGAGTCGAGATAATGTAGACACATACAATGACTGTTAGTAGAGAGAGATATGTAAGGTGATACTCTTTGCTTGTTCTAAGCGCTGTTAGCAAGTTTAGCTTTTTAGTACTTTCTCTCAGGAAACATTATAAACGACTAGATTTTCTATGTCTAGATTCTAGATATATAAGCTTAAAAGCACACACATACATACACCTTTATAGCACTACCTATTACATATAGTAGTCTTATCGAAAATTTCTTGTAACGCACATTCAAATTTCAATTGTGTTCACATACATTACAGTAATTTCCTCTTTTCGTTTTCTTAGCTTCTTAGATATATAATACAACTTTCTACTCTTGTTATATAGACTGTACTTTCACTAACGGTAAAAGAAGAAGAGAATCAAAAGTAGCAACATAAATTATATACGCACTTGAGCTTGTCTATGGCAATATTGAGAAATTCATTCTTCCACTACTACTATATACACTCTATAGGGAATAATATGAAAGAAGTAAAAGCAAGGAATAGAGAATGTTCTTGTTCTTATATATACTTACATACAACATATACACTCATTGTTAAAACTTGAGATTGGAATGTCAATGATTGTTGACAATAGACAAATTGCACCTCCTGCCTAGCTTCTACATAATGCATAGTGACACGAGTTTCTACTAAAGTCTACAGGGAATATTATATTTTTCTTCAAGAGAGAAAGCACTACTACTATACCTTCATCTATTGAACCAGTTGCGGAAAGGACGAGATCATGTGGAATCACATACGTGGTTGTTGGAAGAGCCAGGGAGTCATGAAATGTAGTGATCATTCGATTTTTGTTGCTGTTCATATTTGTTGAAGGATAGTGTTGTTGTGTAGAAATAGTGTAACCACTACTAGTATTACAACTACTACTGTCAATTGGTCTAGTAAGAAAAGTACTACTACCACTGCTTGTAGCAGCAGCAGCAGAAGAAATAGTACACTGTACATTGTTAATATTATTACTACAAACACTAGTAGAAACTATAGACGAACACCCACCACCAACGCTACTATAAAATTCTTCTGGTGGAGGTGGTAATGTTTCTGAAGGAAAAGAGGAAGATCGATACAAATCTTCACATTGACAACAAGCGGATGATGATGATTGCAACTCATAAAATGTTTCGGACGGCATCGACTGTTGTTGAGAAGTACAAACACTACTACTAGTATTACTAATATTGTATTGTCTTTCATACATAGTCTCTGGTGGACAACAATACAATTGTGAAGACGAAGATGACGTAGTAGGGGGTGGTGATAGTAAAAGATGAGTTTGAGTTCCTTGCGAAGACTCTGACTTGTGTTGTTGTTGTACAAAAAGATGTTGTTGAGACATAGAATTTCGTAGAATTCCTTGAGGAGGTGTTGAAGATGAGCAAATGTTATCTCTTTGTTGTTGATGTTGCTCTCTTTCTCTCTGTTGAAGATGCAATTCCTCTTCAACAACACATCTTGTACTCGTGCATACTTCTCTTGACGGAGGATATATATGCTGACATTCACAGCAAGGGGATAAACATTGTAAGTCTTCACCATATGGACATGAAAATCTGTCACAGTTGGCTTTGACATAGTTGAGTACTCGTCTCTTGGCAGCAGGAGGTGGTGGTGGTGGAGGAGGAAGAAGAAGTGTTGAAGATAAGTCTGGGTCACTTTGACCATGACGTAAAGGTACTGTAGTAGTCCATAAAGTTGTACAATTTGACCCTTTACTACTTGTAATATTATTACAACTATTAGTATTTGCAGCAGTAGTAGTAGAAGAAGATGCTGTAGCAGTCTTATTTGAAACATTGTTACATTCAACAGTAGTAATAAACTCTTTGTCATAACTTTTTCGTCGAACACAATCCAAACTACGTTCTCGTCTTCCAATTGCTCCAAGTCTCTCAGAATTCTTTTTCCCATCACGACAATTTGCCAAAACCAAATCACACATAATAGCCTCACCACTCTTTGACATTGGAATTTCATCATTTTGACTACTGTTGGCTGTTGTGGGTGTAGATGATGAAGAGACATGAGAACAGGTACAGTGACAAGGAATTTGATGTTGGGCCAAACACGTGGCTCCTTTGTACTGTTGAAGTACATGTTGTTGTTGTTGTTGTTGAGAGTCTAATATAACAGTTAGACTTTCTCCGCCACCACTACCTTCTTGCTGTTGTTGTAGATCACAAGAACAACGATCAATCTCTGTCTGATGATAATGACCATGACCGCTGTGGACACTCCCTCCACTATGTGAAGAAGGAAAATGATGATGATGGTGATGATGATGAAGGTGGTGGTAGCGCTATGTATTTTTTATGAAAAAAATGTATCATTTATCTTTCATTGTTTTGGTTAAAGAAAGATACAATAAAGAAGAGAATGTCATTGTCATTTGCCACTTGCACCTTATAAATCCTTATAAATATACTATTGTAATATAAAAGTATTATCTGCACGTGTCTTCTTATTCTTCATATTTTTTTTGTTGCACATTAAATGCATTCATATATCATCAAAGTTTTTTTTATGCAGATGCCACATCAAAGATAATAATAATAATTATTATTTTTCCTTTTCTTAATCTTTCTTTTTGGCTGAAAACTCTAGCACTAACATCCAAAATGATTACTTATTCCAGTAATTTACAACGAGATGAAAACATTTATAATAATGAATTACCATGAGTTGAAAAGATAGAAGAAGAAAGCTAGTTTTTTAACTAAAAGAGTGAAGAAACTTTATGCCAACTAGCAACAGCAGCATGAAGCCCTTTCTCTCTTTTTCCTATTCTATTCTTCTTCATCCTTCATCATTTTTACATTGAACCAACTGACACGTTTAGTTTTGCCAAAAATTCTACTACAACCAACTCTTGTATGCCATCACAAAAGTTGTTGGAACAAGTCCAATATGGAAATGCTGTATGCGTGTGAGTTCACGTAGAAAGAAAAGGCTTTTCTCTTCTCTCTCTGTGATTTCCTGCATTTCTATACTTTTTCAAGTAAACTGTAATTTTTATATCTCAACAACTACTACTTCTTGACCATTGTACTGTAACTGTTAGTATATATAGTGCAAAAGATACAATGACGACAAAAGTGTCAAGTGACATATGACAATGACAATATTATCCTTATGATCTTTTTTGTATATAGTATATAGTAGAATACTGACCGAATTTTTGTTGGAACGTATGTCGGAGCGCATTTTGAGCAACCATGCCATTCCAAATAAGGCCATATTGAGCTCTGTTTTTGAAAATCTCAACGTCTTCTTCCGTTGAATAAAAAGGAAAACTTGTAATATAACTACTACTACTACTTGTAGTAGTAGTAGTTTTCTTCTCTGGTCGTTGTACTTGTAATGGTAAAAATGGTGGAAAATGTGGTTGATGTCTACTGCGGCTTTTTCTTTTCTTGGTATTAGTATAGCACGCTGCATGAAATGATTTCTCTTTGACGGCTACTCTCCTCTTCCTTTTTGATGATGATATTATTGTTGACGGCGGAGACAAACCACCACCACCATCAATAACAACTACAACACCACCACCACCGCCAGAGACCGACATCACCATTGCAATTGTAAGCCGTCGTGATGCTTCCTTTTTCTTTATTCCCGGAGGCTAATAGATATTTGAACTTTTTCTTCTCTTCTTCTTCTTGTACTCAACTAAAACTCTCAACTTTGTATAGTACAGTATATTTGTGTCAGTACTTTCACTTTACTCTGACTCACTTACATCAAAAGGTTCTTTTTTTTTTCTCTCTCTCTCTACCCAGAAGGTAGGAAAAGTATAATATATCACGTTTAATTCATAATATACTATCGACAGCTGCCTTTCCATTATCTAGCCATTACCGTCATCACTTTTATAGAGCATTATCTCTAATCCAACAGATGTTCACCATTTCCTTCCCTTTCTTTCCAAAAACCATTGTCTCTTTGCTCAAATGCCCAAAAGGCTACTGAATATATATCGGAGAAAGAGAGCTAGAGAGTAGAGAAGATTCAATTGTGTGAGTGAAAATGGTTAGCTGAACATGAGTTCTAGGTTACGTTTTCTTCTCCTCTCAACTCACAGGTTAGAGAGATAGAGTTGATACGAGTGGGAATGCACTTTAGTAACTTTATAATATATACTAAAAGAAACTTAAATCGTATATACTAAATTGACAATTGTCATCCACGGATCACATCACTTTCATACAAACTTGCCAACTGCATTGATTTTCGTAGAGTTCGTGTCTCTCTTCACACAATTCCATTTCACACAAAATATACCACAACAACATTCAATATCACACACTGTATAACCATGTATTGGAATTTAACGTTATCTTGTTCATATTATTACCATTGGCTCACTAGTAGAGTAAAAAAGAGGAAGTATAATAATATATAGTGTCGTCTGGCAGTAAGTGCCTCATAAGCAGTAGCAGTTGAAAGCATTTATTGTTAAAGTTACAACTCCCATCATCGACACTTCAACTTTTACTTCAACTCGACTACTAAACTTTCTACTAGAGTCTAGTTGGTTGCTGCTCAGTAGAATACACATCACAACTTGATACAGCCAAGCAAATGTAGTAATACTACTAAAAAAGGAACAACGTGGTTTAGATATTATTATATGGCAGTAGTCGTATATATATAGTAGTCATCTAGTCAAAGTTGCTTGTTGTAGAGAGTCTCTACTAGAGACTTGCTTGCACCTACCTTCGCCTTCTTTCTCTCTCCAGTATAGTTCATAAATGTGACCGTAACGTTACGAACTGAATGTAAATGAAATTGACAATTCACAAGGGAATTTGAGAAAAATTGAATTTTGTGTGACAATTACATGTCGTCCCTTTTCTGAGAGTACAAGAAGTATTGTATATACTGTATACACTTCTTCCATGTATTAGTAATGCTTTTCTATTTCCACACTTTGAAATGATGTGAATGTGATGTACTAGTAAAAGCGTATGACTAGAATTCACAAAATTTTCCTGTTACAACTCTCTCATTCTTTGCTGTGCACAAAAAAGTCGATTTCATGAAAAACATTGTGCAAGATTTTGATTTTCTTCTCAGGTTCTCTTTAAACATACTTATTTCTTCTCAGGGAGTAAGAAAAGAAAGAGAGAAGAAGAAGAGGAAAATGTAATATTCGATTTCAATTCCTAATAAGAAAATACAAATACTCTCTACTTGACTTGTAACTATATACAAAAAGGAGAAAGGCGGCGGAAGAGCAACTCTTATATTGCAATATAATACCAATAGATTCACTTTCTTCTTCTAAACTTTCACTCCTCTCTGCCTCTCTCTCTACTTTCTTCTTGTACGAAATCCAATATGACTTTTTTGAAACTGTTAGCGATCTACCTTATAGTGCACTACTGTTTCTCTTTTTATAGTTATTACAACCAAGACCACTTTATAATACTCAATATACGGAGAGATAAGTCTTGACAATAGTTTTTACTTCTTAATATTACTGTCGTCCTTTTGCTACTACTACAACTACAACTTTTTCTCTCACAGAACTATTGTATCATTGTATCCTGCTCTTTATGTAGGCATCTTATTTTACAACATGTTGTTGGATGCTTTTAGTGAAAAGAGAGAACAAGAAGAAACTGTCAAGACAAAGTCGAACAAAGTCAGTCAGTCAGAGGGTCTTTTTATACATATATTTTATTTTGCTTAAGGCCAGCATGAAAACTATATGGAAATATAATAGTGTAAATTGAAGAACATAGCACTATGCCCTTTAACACTTTCGACTTAGACTTTCACATGTCTCTCATATACTATATTGTTCGAATCAGTAGAGAAAGTATGTTTGCGATGAATATTAATGATCATAACGAGAACAATAACGACAGTAACTACCCAAGAGGACGATGACTGTTTCATAAAACAAAAACTTCAAATCGTGTGCAATTGTCTTTCTTGAAGACATTTATGTACATATCTACATTTTTCAACAGGAGACGAGAGGAAGGAAAAAAACTAACAAATTATCCATGAATTATTTTCATTTATCATGCACTAAATCACTTTCATCTTGAAAATTTAAATCTACTAATTATACATGGAAAAAAACTACGCAAACCATCTGTTCACTCAACCTAAAAAGAAGTTGACTTTGCTCTTCTTCTTAAATTCAAATCTAGTCAAGAAAAAGTAGTCATCATTTTGAGTGAAGAAAATCCTCTCTCCTCAAGAAGAGTCACATATATTCAAAATGGCTAAGCCTTAAAAATCAGTCAGGAAAAAACTGATTTTCCACTACATCACCAACTAGAGCATATCTCTCTCTCTCTCTTGAAGACTTGCTAAATGGAAAGAAGTTGTAAAGACTCTCTCTCTTCATCTCTCCTCTCAACTTCTCTCTATATTTTCTATATCGTACGTTCTGATCACAAAATGTCTTGTTTGTCTATATCTCTTCACTATTCATTGTTTCCTTCTTCTTCTTCTAACCTCACTAGCCAGTTAAGTAGAAGAGAATAGATGAGAGAGAGAGAGAGAGTGAGAGACTTTCTAATATATGTAGCTAGCTCTTGTCATCATCAGAAGCTAAAACTAAAAGAGTAAGAAAAAAGAAGACGACGTAAAGCAAAGTCAAGTCACAGTTAATGATATTCATGAACACTCGACTACTACTACAACGAACGACTAGGAAAGAAAAAGAAAGTAAAAAAAGACAATGATGACATAGTTTCTTCTTACTGCTGCTCGAAGCAAACTCTAGCTCTTTTCTTAGTTTGTTCTTTTACTCTCTCTCTCTTCTATTGCTAACCTAAAAATTCAACTTACCTTATCTAGCCAAAAAAACTACCTCAACTACGTCAAGGGAGAACAAGTAAAGATATTGTTGTTGAAGTGAGTTTGAAAGCTTCTCTTTCTCTCTCTCTTTTTTATACTCTATCTCATTCTCATTTCATCTTTTTTCTTTCTTAATAGGTATGATATAAGTATAAGGCAACTAGTAGCTAAAGCTAAACCATTATGATTATGTTCTATATTACGTTTGCTCTTTTTCTTTTCTTCTCTTTTACTTTCTCTATTGTCGTCATCATCATCAGCATCAGCCTCTTTTATTCTCCATTCGACCAATCTACTCTACATTGTGACTTGAGATATAATACATTTCTAATCAACTCTGTGAGTCTTAGGTCTAGAGTAAAATGAAAAAACCATACATACTACAGTGATATTTATTATTCGCCTTCATTTTTTTTTGTCAAAAGCAAGGCTTAACTAGTTAACTAAACCAAAAAAGAAAGAAAAGGATTAACGTATGTAGAAAGAAATACTAGTGTAAGTATGCACTCTCAACGCTTTTTCTCTTTGTATATATATAATATCTCAAATTCTCAACGACAGACTCTCATGTCAAAGCTCGTTTAAGTACAAGAGCATAAGAGAGAGAGAGAGAGTAAAAGTCCTTAGATACTTTAGACTTCAGTACTTCACTTCACAAATCCATGAAGCTCATCACGAGAAAATTATCCAGAGTGTACCCTAGAGGCTAAGAGAGAGTCTACCATATTCAAATTGTCGTCGTACTACTACTACTAGTTACTACAACTTTTCATTTTCTCATAATACTATAGTTAGGTTCGTAGAAGCAAGATATAATAATAAAGGGACAAAAAAGAAGAAGAAAAAAGTTTTAAATGAATCACGTTGGCAAGTCAGGCTCACAAAAAAAATCCTTTCTCTGCTTTCACAATGAGAAAACCTGATTCAATAACTCTCTTGCTACACACAACTATATATACAGCTAACTATGGAGTAGACAGAGAGTACATGAATGATTTTGTCATATTATTATATTAAAAAAGGAAGCTTCGTAAACATTCTTGTTCGCCATCGGAGTCTACGCCAACTAAATAGAGCCCAGAGGCTAGAAGTAGCTCGTAGTGACAGCCAGAGACTGAAAGCCTTCCTCTTTTCTCTCTCTCTTGAATAATATGCAGAACAGTAGCTCACTAGTACATTTCCATGTTCTATATATATAAAAAAAAACTCTTTTGTCAGTCAACTTGAAAGGAAAAGTATAGAGCAAAAGTCTTCTCTCTATCCATAAACCACGACTACATGATGAGAGATACATTCTCTTTCTTATTTGCCATCAAGGGCCAAAAACTAGTCAAGTATTAGTATTGAGCTGATCCCAAATACTGTCAACAGCAGCAGAAGCAGATCATGACTTTCCTATCTTAAGTGGCCTTCTTTCTACTTTCTCTCTCTCTTTTTAGAAAGTGTAGAAAGGATTTTCAACTATATATACCAACCACGTCTTCTTCTCAAAGCAATTGACAGCATATGTAGTATAGAAAAGAAGTTACACGTATTTATATGAGTATCGATCATATGCCATAGTAGTTCTTTTCTTTTCCTTTCTCAGGAGAGAGAGAGAGCAGAGTTGAGATGTTAAAAGAAACTACCAAAGTGGTGACTCTAGAAAAAAGAAGCTTCTTCTTTCTCTTTTCTAAAGAAGATGAGCCGACCAGTTTTTAGATTTTAGACAGAATTTTTTTTGATGCAGACTAAAAACTTGTGTAAAAGAAAAAAAGAAGGTCCCTGAAAGTAACTATACTCAAAAACTAGTAGGAGGTTTTAAGTAGAAAAAAGTAACATGCTATCAGAATGTTTAAGTTTAAACTCAAATTTATATATAGAAAATTTTTAAAAAACTAAGTGGATAACTGACTTGCTTTCAGTTATATTGTTTTTATGATGAGACAACTAGACTGTCATTCCTTTTTTCTTGCTCAAAAAAGTTTTGTATAATATACAGATCTCAAGAGAATATACTGACAAAAAAGATGAAACAAAAAAAGACCTTTAGTACTTCTAAAATGACAATATGGCACACTTTCATAACAAACTTTTTAAAAGAAAATTTCAACAATAAGAAGGTATATTATAAGTGATTGTCATCAAATGAAAAATTGACTCTTTAAGAAAAGAGCAGCAACAGAGTTTAAAAGAGCATTCATTATATTGTTTCTGTCTCTTACTAAAAATTATTACGGAGAAATGAAGAAAGACTTTACCATCTGTTAGAGACTACAAAAGTGAATCATATATAAATGTGATATTATATACAGATTGTTCAACAACAAAAACTATAGCTAGTTTTTTAGACCATATACATTTCTTAATAGTTTTTAACTTGGTTCACTCTTTTGAAAAGAAAAACGGGTGGACACACGAAGTAGAAAAGAAATAAATGGGTTGACAAGCATATACACATTATTATTTTCATGCCTTTCTGCATTTTGGCACTACTGCCCTTCTTCTCTCTGCTAACTTAATCACCAAAGTTTTGCACTTGTCTCATATCTACTATTTCAAAGATACATTATATGAAACAATTGAAAGAATGAATTAGCCCATAGGTCATATAACAAAAGAGAAAGAGGACAATTCAAAAAGAAATACTACTTTACTAGTGAAATGGAATAAAACACATGAAAAGTTGAAAATATGCCATTTTGTGTCAGACCCATATTAAGTAACCATTAAATTCAGTCTTTTCCCTAAAAGTTTTTTGAAAACACTCGGAATGGAATGGAAGCCATAAAAGATTATATAGACAAGGACGGTTTTCTCTTCTACAGGGTAATTAAATTGAGTGAATGATGACTTGAATTGAATAACATCATGATCAAATGACACATGTGTATGTACACTTTTACTAGATCATTCTACACAGCATCCATCGAATAATGATTAGGAGAGCATCAGCACAGATTTTCTCACATCACCATTAGGATTTGCATAAGAGCTGCTAGAGCTATAGTAGTAGATACTGACTATAACACAAGTTTACAACTTTATAGACTTGAAGTGGATTACGTTACATAATAGTATATATATAGTTTACGCAATGTAATTTTTGAATTATGCACTACTATGACTGAATGTAATAGCAGAACAACTGGTTCAAAGGCACAACTTTTGTGAGTAGTAGTGCACAAGATATCAGGAAGCATTCAAGTTACAAAGAGAGTTCTAAACTCTCTCTCTCTCTCTCTCCTATGCTATAAAAGTCCATCAAAACAACTGCCAGTAAAAAAAAGTACTTTTAGAAACTAGAGTTGTTCTAGAGAGAGTATGCACATCAGAAAAGAGAGTAAAATGGAGAAAGCATGATGTACAAACAATGTTTTTTGTTCACAACCAAAGAGAGAGAGAATTTCAGTTGTAAGGTTTTATGCAGACAACAACATAGTCAGCAAACGCATTTGAAGAAACAGGGCAAGTACAAAGTACAAGATAAATAAAACAGTGAAAATCCGTTGGGATGTGTATTGAGGCGAAAATAGTACGTCGTGGCAATGAACCGTGTATGTATTTGAAGACGTAAAATCCTATATTTATTTCATTGAATGGATGAGAGAGAGAGAGAAAGTAGAAATGAACATACTAAACTACTCACAGACTACTATTATTTACGTTATATGACAATGTTCAAAGCAATGAATTTCTCTTTTTTCCCTTCTAGATAACTGTAGATAATGACGATACATATATATGTGATAGATATATATATGTGCTTTCCATTGCTCTCTACTAAGCAGAAAGGTATACGATGAGACGCGACAACTTCACTACATTAGTTGCTTTCACTAGTAACAAACTGCCTTTGGGAAGAGAGAGAGAGAGAGAGAATCAAGTTGAAAATGAGATGGATAAAATGCTAAATACAGTATCTATTTTTATTTCTATCCTATTTCATCTCAAGTCTCATTCTTATCGTTGTCATCAGCATATATAGAGGTAAGAGTGAGGCATTTTACTTTCAAGTTTCTTATTTCAACACAAAACCACAAATCACTTGCTCTTTTTCACTGTCGCATATCATTAAGGGATTTCTTTTCTCTCATTTCATCAAAAAAGAATCGAGTGAAAACAGTAACAAGTAGGAAAAGAAAGGCCTAAAAGAGAGAGAGAGGAAAAAACTTGGTTTGTGGAATTAGAATTTATGTGAAGCATCTGTTATATGTCTCTACTACTTTGCATACATTAAAATAAATCGATGTATCATTGCCTCACTACTATACATACATAGAGTGCCTTGCTTTCTCTTTTTTCTCTCTCTAGTGCTCATTAAACCCAACAGATATTTTGAAAGGAAAAATCGGTTCAATTATCACAACAACGAAGCAAATATAAATGTAATCTACAATAAAGCACCTGCAGACTACTATATGTACTAGAGTATAAATTATACTCTTTCTTGGTAAGTTTCTCTTCGCTCTTATAGATTGTACTTTGATATAAAATATTATTATTAGTGCGTGTGAAATAGCTCATTGCTATTTCCTTTACTCATTGGACTCTATATAATAATGTATTTTCTCAAAAACTATTAGCTAGACTAGGAATGAAATTTATTACACAGAATTTTGCATTCAAGAGTGAAATTATTCTTACAGAATATAGCTGATGATAGTGTCATTATCTATAGCTTCACAATTTAATATGTGATATTACTTACTATCAAATAGTTTGAAACAACCATTGTTAAGTATCATTTCTAATATCAGTATTTTAGTATTATGTCATTAAGAATGAGTAAATTGGGTGCTAAATAAATATTAAAATTTTAGTCATAACTTTCACTACAAAATATTTGAAAAGTATAGAGCTATACTATAAAACTGCAAACAGTAATGGAGCAGATAAAGAGTAGAATTCATTTTTCTTAAGTTATCTCATATTTTACACTGATCTCTGTGTGGATGTGGAGAACTTTATCCTCCTCTTTCAGAAGCTTTGACACTGACAATTCATAAATAATTTTTGCTGGCCAAGCATGAATGAACTAAACTACTGTCGCCTTAGGTCCATCTCCTTTTGCCAATCCCATCAGTCTCTCTCTCTCTCTCTTACAGAAGAGCTAAAGTAGTTTAGCTTTTACCTCTTATCCTTTAGCCCTTGTCATGAAATATCCTATATAGAAAAGATAGCTCCAAGTCACTTTACTCCTACGAAAATTTACTTACTCTTTCTCTAAAAAGTAACTCATCTCATCCTACATGAACTAGCAATTCATAACGAAACATAGAAATGTAATGTAACAGCTGAACCTGAGTATATTTATCTTATTATATGTTGTGTAGCAATGCCGTAAGAAAAGATATTTCTTTTCAGTATTTGAACTATATATTTACAAGCTCTCTCTTCTTCTTCTTCGTCTTCAGTAGTAGCATAGCACATAAAATAAAATAAATAGGTGAAATAAAATTTCTATTTCTTCTCTAGTATCATTGTATCATGTGCTCCTATAATATACTAAAGTGAAATCTATATATATTTTCTTTCTCTTTTGCTTGCTCTCTTGTTGCGTAATGCTACAATAAATTCACAATCCAAGCTTAGATCGTTTCTCTCTTGTCTTCTATTCTGTCCTCTCTATATTAAATGTCTCCGTTGTGTATTGTGATACACAATGATCAAGACGAATGATTTTATTCTTTTCTTCTCCATACAAAGTCAACAGTATTTCAATATGCTTCATCCTTTTATATATCATTTTATTCCATTTTTATTCAAACTCTTTCTTATGTTATATGTATACTCTCAACAAACTTTTTTCAAAATAATTCACTTAAGGCTACGTAACAAAGATATACATACTGATATACGTTTTTTTAAAAAGAAACTTCAACAAATTCATTTCTTTCTGTGCATACAAGCATATACACACTCATCTTTACTTTTAACATATAAATACTATAATATACCTAAGCTTCCAGCGTAATTGACTCTCACTTCTTTTCTCTCACGACTACCACAAAAAATTACATGGTCCTGAACACCGTTTGAATACTTTTTCCCCTGTTATGTTGTAGTACATGTGGTGTGTTGAGGTGAATGATGCTACTATGCTGGTGTAAAGAGAAAGTGGTAAAGTTTAGTTTTTCACTTTTCCTGACAGAATCTTCTCTTTCTCTCTGTTGAAAAAGGAAACAGAGTAAAAGTAACTATATATAGATGAAGAAGTAGATTCTCTTTGAAACAGGAAAGAGAAAGAAGAAAGAAGGCAAAGTAATTTACACAGTCTGTGGAAAATTATACTCAACTAACTAAGAAACTCTGTGAAGTAGAAGAACACAAGAGGAACAGCAAAGCAGAGTTTTTGAGCACACATATGAACACTGTACCTACACAATGTTCACATCTTGTCTGATTACTTTTCCGTTTCTCTATATAATATACCCAAGAGCATCTCTCTTTCAAAGCCATATACATCCTACTATATATGACGATCTGTAGTTGTGTAGTGCTAACACATTTACTAAGCCCCTGTTGGATTTTCCTTAAATACTATCTGTTTCTCCACTTGTATAATATATATATACTTCTTCTTCTACTTCTTACGAAATCATCTCTTACTCTACACATATACATTTGAGAAAGAGCAACAATGTTGGACTATTTCCTTCTTCACATTTTCTCTCATGACATGACTAGCATATTAGGCATTACGCTGTACTACTACTACTCAAGAAACAAGATGTATTAGTTTTTGTGGGACAGGCAAGAAGAAGAAGAACTAATAATATAACACACTCAGTCAGAAAAGAGAAGACCTCTCTCCAGATACTCAAGTTAAACATACACATGATATAGTCAACTAATAATATCTAATGTTATTTGTTACGCAGTTTTAGTTTTCTTCCTACTTTATTCATACAGTGAGCTAAATACTCTCCACAGTGTAGCCCAAAGGAATTAGTGTGTAAAATACTTCATCTGTTTTTGTTCTTCTTATAGTCCTCGTCTACTTCTCTCATCTCTCTCTCTCTATACTCTTTCTAAACATGATTATTGTTGGTCTGCAGCTACAAGAAGCAGAAGAGTGTGTAGTAGTATAGTAAATATGTACAGCTTATTTTATCTAATGTAGACATCTTCACAATTTCTTCTCTTGCTGATTGTAAATTGTATCTTCTTCTTCAAGTACAAGTCTTATAGGAATCTTAAGTCTGAGCCATAGTTTTATAACATAAATACATACCATCTACTACTAAAAGACATAACTTCAAGATTAATATTTTCATTCTATTTCCTTCCTTCTTCCTTTTTCGCTAAAAGCCTCCGCTCCTTCTTACATTCATACATATATAAACTCACAAGACATATTATATCTTATGTACTAGCAACACTTAACTAGTTAGTTACTTTTTACTTTATAGACTCTACAGATTACACACAAAACTCAAGACATAACTTTTAATCTTAATGACTCTTTTTATATGTATTTCTACTTTCTTCCTTATAGGTGAAAGTTATAACTAAAAATGTACGAGATGCATTCTACAAAACTTAATTGCAGGATTTTCGTGAATCAATTAGAAAATTAGTTTCAAGAGTGAAAGTTATAAAAAATCTCATCACTACTACAGCATACTTTTTGGATATAAATTTTAGATAGGCCTATAGGATTGCTAATTAGACTAAATAAACAACGAAAAAAAAAGGAAAAAATGAATAGTCCAAAAAGGTAGATATGTGGAAAGGATTTAACTATGCCTTTTGGCAATGAAAGTGGAAAAAATGCAAAACAAGCGTCTTTACTTTATACTATACAAGATTATCAAGAAGGGATAAAGTTGAAAAAGATTTCTATAGTCATCTATCTTATCTAATGTGCCGAAGGGCTTTCAAGACTTAAAACTGTGTCTTTTCCTTTTCAATATTCTCACCTCAAATATTCAATTTCTTTTCACCACACATGTCAATTTACGGAAACATCATACATGCGAAATTTTTCAATTGTGCCTTCACGCAGAAAAGAATGGTACAAAAAGAACTAGGCTTCACTTCAAATCTTAAAATACAGATTGCTATGAACACATTGCTTCACTATCTTTAAGTGTGTCTACTTACTACTACTAACTCAAAGTGTTGTTCTTCCTTCTTTCAATTCTATGATGTGTAAAATTCCCTTTGATTTCTTCTTTCATCGTCTTCCAGTACTACACATGCTATACAATTTCTTCTGTACACAAAGCTTCATTTGTCTATTTGCCTTTCTCCTCTCTTGATTCTATTTATAGTAATCTAACATGACGATAGCTCTAAAACGATAATGAAAGTAACATACACATATACTGTTATACTCAACACGAAGAATCCACATTAACTATTGCTAAGAAATACTCTCTTTCTTCTTTCTCTCATTTCCTGTGAATATAAGTGATAAGTAGGTGTTCGTTTGTGACTAATAGGCTACCATAGAACTTGAAGAAGAAGAAGACTCTCTGCTTGAGTGCAAGAAGCAACAACAGAGACAAAAGGAAGAATAAAGAAAGAATGAAAAATTCAATTTTTCTTATTAGCTCCATGCTATTCTTATTCTATCATCATAATCATTACCAAGGAAGACGTAGGATGATGAAACAGAAGCCTCGCTCACATCCTTGGTTTCATTTCCATTTCTTTTTTCTTTGCCTTTGGTTAACTCTAATGTGCGTTTATTATTAAAGCTCTCTTTTCTCTGAACAACTCCTACAGCCTAACTATAGAAAGCCAAAACACTACAAATAGAGACAGTCTTATGTCTTCACATTTGTACAGCACATATTTAGTTTTTGTTAGAAGAGACAACATAACACTCAAAGGAGAATAGCAAACATTTCATTGTGTATCGTTTTTTTTGCTCAATAATTTCCTTTTTCCATCCATCTATACAACACAGAAAACATTTCCACATCTTTTTTCTTTGTACTTCATTCTTTTGCTCAGAAACGGAAATGCTTCCAAACTAAACTCTACATCCTTTTTTTCTTGCTACACAATGTATTTCTTCGAAACTCTTCAAACTAAAGATATATAATAAGCTTACTACTACTGTCCCTTTCCTTTTCTCATCACAGACTTTCTCTCTCTCTCTCTGGTTGCTAATGCTCAAAAGCAAAACAGCATGAAAAAGTAACACGTAAAATAAGGAGAAAGAGATGTAGAAGAAAGAAGGTAAACCATGAACATTTCTTTCTTATAGAGTTGTGTATGACAAGAGAAAAAACAACTAGAGACACGAAAAGTAAAAAAAACTCCAACGTGAGAAAGACAAGATGGTAAAAGTACTCGACGAGTCTATGTAGAGTGCACACGAAAAAAGACGGGGAAAAAACTAAGAATTGCAACGAGAAATAGATGGGATCTTTATCCTCTTCATTCCTAGAATTGCAATGGGCTTTTCATATATTTTTTTACACGTGCGTTACGCACAGAAATTTTTTGACACATGACAAACTACAACTAAGCATTAGAAGAAAAAGAAAGAAAAAAACCAATGGAGTATAATGGAACTTCACTTGTTTTCAGTTTTCAATTTTTCAATCACATCTTCAAGCTCAAAATAATCTTTGATCCTTTCTCAATTCCTTATATTTATACTCCCAGAGTAGCACAAACAATAAAATCAAATGGGAACTGCTTGGAAAACCTCTCTAGAGTCTAAAAGAATATTTCTAACTCTGTCTGTACGCGTTGAATATATAGTCTACACTTTTTTCTTTTTCTCTCTCTCTCCAAAAATGCTTCTAACCAATTCAACTTGTCGAGCGCTACAACATATATATATATATAGAACTAGTGATTTATCTTATTTTCCTACACTTATTATATGTATATATATATATTTCTACTCAACACTACACATTTCACTAAACTACTACTTCTGATCTGTAATAAAAATGAATGCCTCTTGTAGTATACTTGGAAATCTAAACAGCAATAACATATAAAATGTGTAGAAAGGTGAAGTTAAGTGGAGTGAAAAGGAATTTCATTCACAAAAGTAGAAAATTAAACCGCAATCTGAAACATAGTACATTTTCTCTCTGTCAGAACAACCAACATTCAAATGTATCACCATGTATCAAAGAGAAAAGCTTATACATAATAGTAAAAGGATGTAGTTCTTAAGTGTAGTCTTTTTGATTATATTTAGTGGCTTATACTCATCAGTATCCTAGTATTTATTTTCTAAACAACATTTCCAAATGTACCTTACAACAATACATATACAGAGATTTAAAGCAGTCAGAGAGAGGAAGAGAATAAGGTACCAGTATTATTTTCAATTCTAATATTTCCCACTGGAACAATATCCAAACACTTGTTAAATGTGAGCTTGCTACGTGTACATATAGAATACACAAATCTATCTCTCTTTCTCTCTCTCTTCTCTATATATTCCAAAGTACATAAAGTGTACACAAGTGTCTAAAGTGTTAGTAGACTAATAAACAAAATAATGTGGCCTTTGTGGTGCTACATAAATGTTTAGCTCGTGCTAACAAACATCTATCTCTCTTCTGTCTTACTGTTATTTTAACGGGTTCAAATATAATACTTGAATGCTTACGGCATTATTCTTGCAAGATAGTAAAAGAGTCTACTTCTGTGCTCCTCCAACAATTTTGGGTGTGTACATTACACAATACATATATATATATATATTCCTTTTACCGGTGAAGTACTGAATGATGAGGATATGATGATGAATAGTACTATTTAGTTTGTAGAAACAAAATACCTTAAGGCAGCATGTATAAAGCTATATAACTACGACTACTGTTTCAATTTAATTTTGCAATTCACAGAACTTTACTAAATTATCTAATTTCACATCAGTACACACATATGTACGCCTATATAATGTATGTATATACTGATTCACATTTCCGGTTCAAGTATTAATGTCCTAGTTTCAAAACTGAACATATTTCACGAATAAAATAAAGTTATAAAGTGACACAGCTTGTCTTTAAACTTTTACAACTACGGTTTAAAACTTATATGTTGGAAAAGGTGCATCTATCTCACATAGTAGTAGTCAACGAGAAAAATACTAGAAAGAGTACAGATATGTAAATTACTCAAGTAGTAGAGTCAAATGGTTGCAGTAACTCACGAATAAATTAGACATAAAGACATTTGTACAATGCACAATGTCGTACAAACAGCAGGGTAAAAAGATCGAACATTTGTCAACCATCATCTTCTCTAGTAGTATTATAAACCATGTGAAATAGAGAGAGAGAAAGAAGAGTCTCTTAGCTCAAGAGACCTTTAAGAAAATTGAACTTTTTCTCTATCTCTTTCTCTCTATAATATTCTATATACAGCATTATTATGTGAATGCACAAAACTTTTTTGGTTGCAAGCAATCTAAATAAATAGATAGTCTGTCGGATTATAAATAATCCACAAAAATTACCTTCGGCTGGTCTCTATTTCAGTAAATGACACAGTACAATATCTCTACTTGTATCAGATGACTATCATCAGATAGAGTAAGTAGAGTCAGTTTAGTAGTACAGAAATCAAACAGAAGACAAAAAGACCTTTTCAATATTACAGTTCAGTTCTGCATATGTACTGCATATGTAGAATTTAGATATGCTTGAGTAAATGTATAGAAAAAATGGGCAAAGTTTTTAACAGAAATGTGCAAAACTATACCCCACAATCTATTTTATTCAATGTGTTGTAGACTCTAGTACATAATAGTGCAAATACCTCAAAATGTAAAAAAACCACATGACATGACAAAACGGTTGTCGGTCTAGTTTGATACAGTTATATTGTATTTTTTTGTACAAAATCTTGTTCCTTTTACAATATATGTATATATCTTTTTTTGCTTTCTACAACTATGTAGAGTGAGTAGAATAGATTAATGCAGCCAAATCCTTTTACATTTCTTCACTCTTTTTTATTGTGACTTGAATGCTTCCTTTAGAATCCATATATATAATAAATACACGCAAAAAAGTCATGCTATATATATATAGTAGATAGATGTAACGCATTCAAAAATCCATATACGCATATTACTACAAATCTACGCCTTTCCTTGCCAAATGGGATTTCTGCTAGAGAAAACGTTAGTACTATATAGTAGTAGTAGTCAACAAAATATATGCATTCAAATAAAGAAGTAAGATGACATCAACTCTATATCCCTTGTCTATTACACGACAGGATAGAAGAAGAGGAAATTGGATTTTATTCTTAACTCACACATTCATATATACGTGTGTTTCTTTCCTATCTGTTTCTCTATCTACTGTTTATATATATATGCGACAGAAAAGTTAGAGAAGCAACACCACCCTAAAAAAATCCTGTTAGTCTTTTTCACCTGCTGAGATTTTTCACCTGGATATGTCTCATGCTGTTTACTTGCCTCTGTGTCACATATTATAACTGCAAGAGATTCGCACAAACACCCGGCTCTCCTTTTCATCTCTGCTCATTTTATAACAATTTTTATGATTATCACTAGCAACATAAAAAAACTTCTTTGCTCCCTAGTTCTTTTTCTTAAAAAAACATTTACAATCTACATAAGATAGAATAACATGGATGGTTTAAGTAAGAGAAGAGAAAAGAAGAAATGTCATGTCATAAAGTGTGTTTTTACGAGCTTTGACACAAGCCTTTGCACTCATTCAAATGACTAAAGAAAGTGAAAGACGAAGTAAAGTAAATTGAAAATCCTTCACAAATGGACACGATGCTTTGAGAGTTTATGACAAAAATATACATAATAGAGAAAAAGTTAAATCACTAAAGTTATATATTTGTCCTATAGGAGGAAATATAAAAGGTCAAAAAGCATTATTTGTGAAGTCATGTTGCGTCGTTAATAAAATGACCAAATGCTAAACGAAAATAAAATTGCATTACATTCAAACTCCCCTGTTGTGACAAAAGAGTCAGCAACAACAAAAACAATAATAACGCTAAAACAGTCATGAGGATTACAACTTTATACATTTAAGAGACATTGAGACATTATTATTTTCTAATACAATTTAGGTGGTCTGCTGAATTAGTTCATTCGTTCGTGTCGTGATGAAGTGAACTCCTCTCTTTCTCTCTCCTCGCAAAGAGTAATTTGCCATAAACTCATTAATTTCATAACCCCTGTTTCCAACTAACTCTGTAGTAATTTATCTACAACTTTATTTCAAAAGAGTGCAATATTACGTCTACTGGTTCTCTTTTGGTACTAAAACCTAAAACCATATCATAACTCTGTCTGTAGGTAGTAAGTAGTACATAGTATATCTGCTTCATTACAAATTTCACGCAGACCAAACCCAAAGTCAAAGTCATTTCATTTAGTCAGTAGTAGAGTTGCAGTACTACATTCATACTAAATATAATATTTTATAACAGTTCAGTTCAGTTCAACAACCTGATAACTACTACATTGCTTAAGCTTAATGAAGTTGTTGAGAGAGAGAGAGACAGACAGAGAGAAAGAGCTATAATGGTATCAAATCAACGTACCCTTCAACAACAACATCATGACATGCTCATTCATTATATCCAAACCAATAAAAATTATAATCTACACAGAGGAAAGCGTGAGTTAGTATAGTAGTAGTAGTTCCCCTTTCTGTACGTGACATAATATTAGCACCTAATAACAAAACACACAATAAATTGACACAAGTGGTAATTGCTAAACAGAAGAGAGAGAGAGAGAGTAAAATTTGACAGATTAAACACAGTGACTGATTAAATTATCTCTGTTCTAAACACCTGCTGCCCTTTCATTTCTCTACAAGCCAATACACGATATTAATTTGACATACGAAATATATTAACTGTTTTCTTTCATTTTCTCTCCCCTCATAAAATCTTAATACACATCAACATGCTTTTATATAATGCCTCCTTCTTTACTTATTTATATGATCCCTGTGATAAAATCAACAGCGCAAAAATTATGACAAGACTGAAAAGAGAAAGTTGATACTTTGTCAACTCAAGTATAGAAAAAAGACATTCAATTTCAAATCTTTTTTTCTTCTATTATATTATTCTTTACTTTCTCTATATATGAATGTAGTAGAAACAACATATGAACATACATGTTATGTTATCTTTTGCTCAATTCACACAAAAGTAAAAAAGGAAGTGAAAACTATACAAAAGCCACAAAACTCAACCAAGTGAAAAAAATCTTCCTTGAAGTGTAGGACTAGACTATAAGAAAAAGTTAAAGTAACAAGTAGAAGTTATCTTATATATAGGTAGCAAGTAGTATTATGGGAATCTGATCAGTCGGACGTTTTATATGTTTTCCACATGAAACAACCAAACCAAAGATCAGATCATACTAAACCAAAAGACCTTTTATATATCGCAACTAACTGACTGTGAGTAGACTACTATATTAGACCACAGCCATATATATTGAATTGCACTGTGCACTCACATTCACAGATATTTTACGACACTACTGTTCGGAAGAGAGAGTTCAAATCAGACTTGACTTTCACTGTGTACTGTTATTGCTTCTCTTCACTATCGGCACACTATCACAACACAGTCCCAAGTCCAAACCAAGACTGAGACTCTGTGGAATATCAAACAAAAACTCCTACTTCTTGTTCTCTCTTTCTCTCTCTACAACCACCACCACCACTAGTCCTTACTTTCTCTTTCTCTCAGCTTTCTCCATCCTACCTATTGCATTCTACTCAAACTCAGTTACTCTACATTCAATTCCGAGTGCCAAAAAGAAAACTAGGATACGTTATGTAGCCCTTTCCATTGCGTTCTATATGTACTGCTTCTTCTTCTTCTACTTATGCTACTGACGGTCCAAAAAAGTTGTTCGTTTTCAATCCTTTCTCCTCTTGTCTGTATATGTCCTAACCAGCCTTTGTGTCAAGACCTTCCTTTCCCTTATTGTTAGTGGTGATGCTGAGAAATTTTCTGCCGTCTGCTCACTTTATATCTTATAAAGAATCTCTCTATATACTACATACACTATGTATCAATGTAATGTAGAGTTGGCTACCACACATTTCCAATACAGTTGTGAAGTGGGTGAAAAGTATGTACGTCTGTAGAAAATAACCACAAGCTTATACAACCGGATCTAGAAAAGCAAAAGTCAAGTCTATGTATATATATATATTTGATATATATTCTATGTCGTGCCTGCCACCATTCATATACAATATATGTATGTATATAAACTACTGATATGAAAGACATTGCACTTGTACGAGTCTTGTATTAGAAAAGAGCTATGCAGAAACTCTCTCTCTCTCTCTTTCTGAATCCAATCTGATTCCTGATTTCATCAACAAGCTCAACTTAAAGCTCAGTCACGATTTCACCATCCATACTGCTTTCATTTCAACAACGTTCATGGAAATCAATCCTTCTCTTTCTCATAGCATCATAGTGAGTTCATATAACAGATGATATATATATATATATTTTGAACAAACCAATATCACATTCATCCAAATTGACCGCAAGAAGAATCCTTAATATACACGGTTGCTAGCTAGGTTTTTTATATATAGTGAAAAACTTCTATTGAATGTGTAATCTATCTATGAAATTGAAAGAACAGGACTCTCAACTCTTTTTTCTCTCTCCCTCTCTCTCTACTTTGTGTCCTTTGATTTTTTGGCAAGAAGAACACTTTGGCGGCCGTAGTGTCTTTCTCACAATGAAAATAGAGCAAATCTTCTTTCCAATTTCCTTTCGTGAAGTAGTGGGTATTACTACAACTCAATTTTATACAATGGAACTAAAATTCTTTAACGAAAGGAACTGAAAAAAAGAACATCTAATCATATCTATCTCTCTATGTTCTATTTCAGTCTTTTGTACAGAGGAGTGAATGAAAGAGTGAAGAAAAGCGAAACAGATGTCAAATTGATTGTGGCCAGAGCAAGAGAGAGAGAGAGTCCATACTTATAGTTTTGCAGCTTTCATTGCTTTCTCTATTTCTACATCGACCAACATCATCATCATCATAGAAATGTTAGAAATGTTTATGAGCTGGCATTTCCCTCTCTCTAATTGCGTCATTTCATACAATGACAAGAGGACTAGAGAGTGACACCATAGACCTACTACTTCACTCACAACGACGAAAGTATTATAATACAGAATGAACACACACACACATACATACATACATGGAGTAGTAACAACAGAAGGGAATTGTCGAATCTAAAGAGCTATTTTAGTATTCTTCAACACCACTCATATGCAAACAAGCAAGTAAAGTCAGGCCATATTTTCCATAGTCTACACTAAAAACGATATAATACACAAAATACAGATAAGAGTTTAAGAGTATGCCAGTGGAATACTAAATAGAGTTTTAGCTACCATCACTAGAAGAGCTCCTCTCTCTCTCATATACTATACTCTCCTCTTCACAAAAATATAGTATGAAGTATAATATACATTGCTCTGCCTCGCTTGGTTAGTATTACAAAGTGGAAATGTAAAACGCAACATTCCTTCTTCCATCCACTACTCTCCAACTTTCTCTCGTAATTCTATATCATGTAGACATATTGTGTATAAAGCTAATGCTTCCATGTGTCCTGCAACCAGACTCTTTCTCTGTGAATACTCACTTTTACCACCACCAACTCTAGTAGAGTGAGAATCGGGGTCTCTCTTTTGGTAAGCAAAAACGAGTTTTCTATATCTTATACCCTCATGCTTCTTTCTCTCTCTCTCTCGTAGATATATTTATATATGTACACTCAACATTGCTGTAGTTAGTAAAGTACAGTACTTTACTAGTCTAAACATACTAAACAAACATGAAAGAGAGAGAGACTAAAATCAGTTTGCTCTACGGATTTACAATCTAGATGTGATTATAGGACACAGACACAACCAGCTAGGCTGAAGAAGGACAATGTTTTGGCATTAGAGCCGGATATTAACGTCTCTCTGCCCTTGTACATTGGTGTAATGGAAGCATAATGCAATTTTGTTTTTCAAAATCCCATGAGAATGTTTAAAAACTCGTGAATTCCTAAAGCAGAGAATAGAAGAGTTGTAAGGGAGTAGAGTAAGAGGAGAAAGCACAAGGGTAGTAAAAGGTAAAGTAACATTGCTTTCACTTTATACTCACCAACTGCCATCTACGCTTTCACCGTCGAATTTTCTTTACTCCTTTCTCAATTCATCTATGTAGCAGATGAGATGAAAGTAGTTTCTAAATTAACTCACTTTGGAGCGTTCGATGCTAATGCTTTGAAGAAGAAACCAGCGAAAATGATGTGTATGCATTGTCAATGAACAAATTGTATAATATATTTTGTTTAGCCAAAGTGATGTGATGGTGGTGTTTTTTACTCGTATAATATAATATTATGCTTTTAAGCTTTCACTGATGATATAGTAAAGATCCTTTACTAAAGGAGCAAAAAAGCAGAATAAGAGAAAGTTGTTTCACTTACCAAGTAGGGCCTGGAAGAGTCTTGATTTAAAAATTCTGATCACACGCTCAATTGCTAATCTCAGTTGCTTATCTTGTGGACGAGTTAGCTTGGAATGGTAATCCTCTACAATTAAATTTAAAAAATATTATAACACTTTACCTTATTAAGTGTTTATAAATTAATTAACTAACCCAGAAGAGAGAGCGCCCTGTGAGTTTCTGCAATATAATTAAAAAAAGAAACAATTTATTTAAAATTCAGCGAAAAAGATCGTCTAGATTATTTGGTGTTTATAATTAAGATATCATAGAAAGTAGCCATTGTATCACATTATAATAAGAAAAAAAAGGAGAAAATTAGGTTACAACTACTCTTTTTAGTCCATATATAAAGCATACATACATAGCGATAGCATGTATACATGACCAGAAAAAAACTTTTATTTTGGACTTTCTTTTCTTCTTTCCCTTTTCTTGTTCAAAAAAGCTCAATTCAATGCGAGTGTTCATGCCAAGTGTAGCATAGAGTGGCAGAGAGAGAGAACATGTGTAAACTTCATGTACTTTAGAGAATTATTTTCTGCTCTGGTATATCATGTAGATATGTGTAGTAAGAATAGAAAAGAGTGAGAGACGCTCTACTTTATACTTTATATCTCTCAAGTAGATTGCAAGACGAAGAAGACTATGGTACTTTATTGGATTTTCTTTCCACTCACTACTTCCTATTAGCGGTACCATTTACCTTTCTCACATCATAGACTTTTTGTAATCATTGTGTGCTGCTCAGGTACAAAATGTTCATTTCATATATGGTAGAAAGAAACTGTGTCCGCTTCACAAATACATATCCTGTCACGTTATATAATAAAAATCAGCACAAAAACCACTGCATGACGTACTCATTTCTTATCTTCTTCCAAAAAGTTTTGATTTTTCTCTCCCTCTCTCTTTTCAATCCAACTCTTCTGCCTGCGGAAGCAATATTCTTTCTCCTCTAATTGTCTAACCATAAGAGAAGAGAAGCAGCCAACCATTCACATTTATTTAGAATGCCTCACTTCTCTCTTTTTCTCAAAATGATGAATTTGTATGTCTGGCACTATCTCTGATTCTAAGCTATACCAGAAAAACCCACAATCCTATCTAAATATTTTGAAACCATACCAGTATAGTTTCTCTTAAGAAGAACTTAAAGTTATATAAAGACACGCCATGTTCTCATACAGCTAAAACAATATGACAATGTAAAGACAATATAATAGGATCTTCAATTTCAATACATGGCAAGCCAGCTCTTATGAAGAAACAACTACAATACAGCAATGTGCAATAAAGTACCACCAGAGACGAAGAAAAAGGAAAATTTTAGCTCTGTGTGGAACAGTCCCTTTGACATCATGTTTAATATTTAATCCTTTCATAATAAATCATGCTGAGATGACACCACGAGGAATAATACTACACACAAGAGCTCAAGTTTCTTGTTCAAGTCTTGTGTTGCTGTAATAATGCAAAATGTCATGTAGTCATATACTGTACAATGATGTTCTGCTCAATCTCAACAACTAGGCTTCAGAAAAAAGCGAATGTTGACATTCTAATTTCCACTGTGGTCATACAAAGCTTCAAAATAAACAATGTGATTGGATAGGTATGTATATAGCTACGTCAACAATGAAAAAAATCTATCTCTAACACAGAGCTCTAATAGATACTCAACTAGCACACAACCTACCTCTCACATCATGAGCAAACAATAAACTCTAATGGTTGAACTGTACATAATAATAACGGAAATGTGTGTGAAAGTAAGACATTAATGAGGGTATTTAAACAACAGTAAATACTACTTGAAACCTCAAATGAAAGTGAGTAATGACTCAAATAAACACAACATTGTATAGAATAGAGTGCTACAAGAGAAAAGAGAGAGATAAGTGCACATGACCTATTTAGAAAAATTACTTGGAAAGGAGCAAAGGAAGTCTCTCTTAAAACTAGAATGAAACTAATGGTCCAGCTCGTTAAATGCAATAGTCTTATGTTTTGATATCTCCTGCTTCTGTTAGAGTAATGTATCATAATCAATTGAATATAAAATATTCTTGTTTCCTGTCTAATTTACTAACTACTTTGACTTTATACATACATATATCAAATGAATTTTTCTTCGTGTGTAATTGATTCAATTTAATAACATGCTTTGTTGTAATTAGTAGTAGTTCCTAGAAAAAAGGTCTGGATATACTATATTACATTTATGCATCAATTACCAGTGAGTGAAATCTAATCATGTTTTTCCTGAGCCATGTAATAGATAAATTGAATTCTAAATCCAAATAGATTATAGGTACTCCTTGTTTGTTCAGAAGAGTAACGTACTTACATTACATAGCTTATATCAGATGATATTTTGTAGTTTGCGTATTATGTATAACAACTATACGTCGATAGTACTCGAGATCGTGAGTAGAAATGGAAAGCAAAACATAATCCATCATCAATCCTCTCTGTTCCATAATAACTTTTACTTAAAGTTCAAATGTCTTGTCTCTCTACCTTTAACAACTTTATGGTAGGAAAAACAAAGTGTAATGAAGCAGAACTGGAACAGTCTATTGCTAAAAAGAGCATGAAGAAGTGCGTACGCAAAAGGTCAGAATCGTAAAGCACGTAAAATGCCTTGAGATATATACTACAAAAGAAGTTTACAACCTCTGTCCTTTTAAAACTGGATATATAATCAACAAAAAATACATATATGCTCTCAATCTAGTTTCTTTACTCACTAAAAAAAGAAATCTCTTTCAGTTACCTCAGTTAGCTTACGACATATTAACATTATTTACATTCTAAACATAAAAGTTCATGCATAATCCATCAAAGATATATGTAGTGTATAATGCTTTACTTTATGAGAGAGCAGGTAAAATTGGATGAGTTCACACTAAACTTATTCTCACACCTTCTTTTTGCTTCTTCTTATTCTAAACTAAAAAGTATATACATAAGAGACGATATCACATTTAGAGACATGTGCTTAGCATAAAATGACAGGGCGTCGTTGTATGTACATGAAAGCGAATTTAATGTACACAAAAGTTTCAATACGCACGAATAGAGTATTGAGAATTTATTGTTCTCTCTTGCTTAGTTTAACTTCGAAGCAAAAAATAGTTCCATGTAACAGTAGTGAATAATGGTGGTCTAAGCTAGCGAGTCGTAGCATGATTTGCATACATTTACACCTAACTTTTTAACAGTCAAATAATAATAATATGCATACCTTGATGCACACATAAGTACAAGTTAGATATATAATAAAACCTAGCTAAACTTTCAAAAGCCTTATACATATATGCATATATATCTGAAATGTTTATTTCTCTATGAACTCTGTAACATTTATCAACCTCAGAGCATTTACTTTACCATTCACTTGACTTATTCAGGCTTTTCTTCTTCTTCTTCTTCTCTCTTGACTAGAAAAATAAATATGGCAAGTAACATGCATTACATACATCGACAGTATTTGTGTTTCTACTATTCTTTCTTCTTATGTGTATGTAAAGTATATCTAGTTGCTCGATTTTTTCCAGGCTATATACTTTTTTCTATTCATTGTTTTTTTCTTTCGCAAAGGGTTAAACCTGTCTTACAATTCTCACTCAACAAATGTCAAATGTTAATTTGTACCAACACCACCTATATATGTAATGTACTGACTGTGGCTCAACCGACTGCTACATTTGCTACATACATACACATTATTATGGACAAATGAATAAAGTAATTTTATGCTGTTTAAGAATTGAAAAAAATCTTATATGCGTAATTGTAGGATTAAGCAAATTACACATAGAGAGAAAGAAGAAGAATATATATAAACTCCGCCGTTCGTTGTAATGACAGGTACTTAGCAATTAAGGCGTGTAGTGGCAGACATATATCGTGGTTTAAAAACTCACATATTCTTTCTGACACTGGGCGGATTAGCAAAAAAAGTTTTTGGAGAGAAGTAATTGTATTATACATGACAGTAATAGGTAGTAATAGTTTTTGAAGAGTTGGTATTATACAACTAAAAAAGTGCATGAAATGTACGTTCTCTCTCAGGTTTTCTCTCAGCTTCTTGCTGTGTAATTATGTCACGTCAAGTCTTCCTAAAACGTCATTTTATGAGTTTTTACTACGGCTTCTGTGTATACATATGTTTGTCGGAATTACTTTGTTCATCATCTTTGTATATATAAAGTAGTTCGTTGAACGTGAGCTTCTTTTAAAAACAGTTTAAAAGAAAGATGTAATCAAACACAACATAAGAAGCAAGGAAGTAAGTTCTTCTATTTATTTAAAAATATCATGCCAGCTAGCCACAAACTACTACACATTTTCTGAGCCACTAGCAATGACACGTATTTTTCATTTAGTTGTATTGTAATGCAGTATTGTCAACAACAAAAGGAGACAAAGTAAAGTTTGTGAGCTGGAACTGAAGCATGTACACCTGACATCTCTCTCGTTATTGTAGTATATACTTTTTTATCATTTCCACATGTGTATTTATATAGTTATGTACAATTGTCATGAATGTCGCATTATTACATGAGCGAAGAGTTGAATGAGAAGCCTTTTGTTTGCTTAATACAGATAGCACGTACATAATGCATATACTCTGAGAGATTCACAAATTCAAACATCAATACTATTCGCTGACGACTGATGATGAATCTTTAGTCATCCAGAGGAAATAGTTTTTTGTGTACTTGTGTATACTGAACCTAGCAAAAATATATTCAGCCATCATTTAGTTAGTTCCTGTATTTTCATAATTTTAGCATATTATATTCACTCTCTACGTGACTTTATTGCACTCTCTTGAATATATGCAAAATTATGAGAACATTTCTCTCTCTCACTCTCTACAAAAACTATTAATATTTTTTTTCATATCTGGCTAAGATAAACTAAGCTTGTGTACTCACTCCTTTCACTTATTATGATGATGAGTCATTTAAATTCAAAAGAGTGAATGGCTAAATGCTAAATATCTTGCTTACTTGTAACGTTAAACTAAAAAATATGATTGCAGTAACATAACACACTTATATAAACTTGTGTGTAGTACATTCTACATATAGAAATTTCTCTCCATTAGTTTGTATAAACTTTTTATTCAAAAAGCAAGCCAAGTTCTGTCCAAATCTGACTGTCTTTTTTATAAAGCTGACAATACATCAAATAGACATATGTGATATAGAATGGAAAAAAGTAGTAGTAGTAGAAGAAGTAGGTTGTATAAAATGTCTCTCATGAGTAACATCCACAAGCTCAGTTCAATGCTTGCTGCTTGTCACTATATAAAATTCTGTACCAAGTACCAAAACCAACCAAAGCTGACAGTACTTTTCTTTTGCCGCATTACTAAAAATGAACTCAACAACGTCAACATAGTTCCATACAATGAATAAGCTTCCAGAAATGAATTTTCGTCTATCATCGTCGTCAAAAATTCATTGAAGTGCTCTTTTCTTTACGTATAATATTACAATATATATAAACGTACAATGAATAACTGCTCTCTAAAATATGCAAACAAAATTGAGTAGGCTAGTGCTGTCTAATTATGTAAAAAATGTAATATCTAGCAATCTAGAGTAAGTAGTTCATTCTCATGAATTCTCTGGAGTATTTCAAAATTAATTATTGCAATATTACAGAACCACTTTTATATCATATGAAAACCACAACATGAGTTCAGAATTTAAAATAGGGAAAATACTTGAGTCATTGAGATTGCTGTATACAAGATCACAAGTCAATTTAGACTTTAGACAGTGGCTTGATATTTGCAATCCATCATCATTTTACAAAATGATGGATTACATTTTTTATGGATTTCTTTATCCTGTGTTTACAACTTAGACAGAAGACAAGGTTTATTTGATTTGTCTTCTTATGCTAATTTGTTTTTTTATACCAAAAAGACTCCCTGTTTATTCAGAAGATAAAATTGTATAAAAGTGTGCAAATTTTGGCACCTTCTTGTTGGGCAGAAGTTACAATTGCTGCAAGGGGTAATGCACTTTAATGTAAATAAAATTCTATAGTAAGGCCTCCACATGCAAATCGATGCTTGTTGACGTTGCTGAGTCTAATCAGTTCATATGTGGTGAATAGAAAAGCCCATTTATCAAAGTACAAACAATGCGTTATCATCATACAATAGAAATTGAGTCAATAGGACAAAAATATACACTAACTTCTCTAGGAAAGTCCTAATGAATTTTGCAGTAAAGAGATGATATTACACAAACTCATTATAACCTAAAAAACCTGGTTTCATAATATACTACTTACAAACACAAAGCATATCCTCTGTGTATGCTAATTACAAAATTTTATTACATCACAGTAGGTAAGGTACACTAAACATCCTGTTTACTTTTAGTGTCATAACTTATAATTAGGAGTTCTAAAGATTTTTAATGAAGATGAATCTATTAAAGTAAAAACGACAAAAAGTCATATAATATGTATCAATAAGTTAAGTAGACTTACCCTGTTTTCGTACAGGCATCCTGATTTCAATTGGAAACTTCGTGGCGATGGCTTTTATTAACACACTGGGTAAAATTTTAGAAAATTTTCACCGTCTACTAATACGGTGAGCTCACTTTAAAACTAATAAGACGATGACAAACAAATGTCAACAAAAGACGTATCTTCTTTTTATTGAAGAATATTTGGAAACTATCCAATGTAGACAAGCACCGAAAAAAGTTGAAATAACTGTTTCATAAAAAAAATACAGCAATGCGATGCAGATGTTTCTTGTTGCTTTTTAACAGTGACACAAATTACAATCACAAATTATCATTCAATTCATTTTTAGTTGTTTTGTGCTTGTAAACAAGAACAAGAATTTACTTTTAGAATCTGAAACATTTGATACAATGACAATGATCTTGAATAGACTTCGTTGTGGTTAAAGTTGAGCTTCTTCAGAATTACAACACAACACTGTAATCTTTTGTGGTTGACAATCAGTTTGATGTTGCCTTCTTCTTGTATATCTGCAAAGACATAAATAAAATATAAATATATAATATACTTAAATGACATCACAACTCTGACGCATATAGTTTAAAACGAAGATGACTCATTATTTAAAGGGCTTTGACAAAGTTTTACGATCGTTTGATGTTATTTAACTTAATACCACAGTTAAGAAACACATAAACCACAGGAATTTCTTTCAATCACAAAAATTCTCATCTAACAACAAAACCAAAATTGTGGTTTTATGATGTTTGATGCTTCTGTTTCCTCATACTTTTGTCTACTAAATGTTGTGTCAAACTTCACTTAATGAAGTTCACTTTCAACAATGTCCATTGCTACCAACACTCCTATCTACTTCTTTTAGTTTCACTGACCTACAAAAACTGCAAAGGATCGTAAAAAAAGACTGCAGACTGATTGACTAAAAGTAGCAAAACCAGATCAACTTTTTAACAATTGTAGATAATCAGAGACCACCAATGGATATATAAAAATAAATACTTACATTGCTAAAGAACTGAGAACTAGTAAGTAGGAGATAATAACAGAATGACAGATGAGATGATCTTGTGAGTTGACCGGATGATGAAAAGAAAATATAACACGATCGTCGCTTCTTTTTCTTAATTGACCAGCAAATAAACTTTAAATTATCGGAAGCAAGCAAAATGTTGAGAGTTGAATAACAGATTTTTTTATTTGTCTAAAGATGAGAGGAAACGAAATCACACCTTTTCTTTTTGTTTTGACTTTTGGGACAACTAAAAAACTTGATCAATGCAATGTGTGTGTTTTTGTTGCGTGTGTTCCTTTCCGTTCATTTCTATAACTGACTGTCTTCTTATTCTAAAAGTATCACACTGTTCTTTTTCCCAACCCTTTCGCTGTCAGATGATGAAAATACCGCCAGTTTTGAGGAACTCACATTTTGAACTCTTTTTGACTTGGGTTTTTCAACTCTCTCTGTAATTTACTAAATCTTGTAAAACTGAAAAGACTACAATATTTTGTAATTATGCACAACTTTAGTTAGATATCATGTGTAGAAGTAGCCAAGTAAAAATTCTATTGTCATTCGCCTCAGTAAGACTTTTTGTAACACTTATTTAACGTAAAAGTTTGAAAGCGACTTTCACCGGTGGTGGTTCTCAATAAAATGGAAAGTGACACTAACTCTCCAGCAGCAGCAGCAACAAAATATCATATAGACCGACCCAGATCAACTGAGACTCGGACTCTCAAATCAGAAACTCGTGGATTTGATATGCTAGATATTATTTCTGCATGGCCAAATTCTTTTGAGAAGTAATATTATCATTGATAACTTATAGAATCCTGTAAAATATCAATTAGTGTTTTAAATACTTAATAATTAAAAAGGTTACCATTTACTCTTGGTCTGGGATTGATTTCTGCAGCAGCTGGACTTACTGGAGTTCTCATAAATCATCAATTTAGAAAAGTTTTACTCTTGGGACAATTTGCACGTGTATCTTCTTATATCTCTGCAACTGCTCTTCCAACAATTACTACAACTGTTATACAGTTACAATTGGTAACACATAAACTTTTAGATGATTCTGAATCACCTGGATATTGCCCTATTTGTATTCAACTACGATCTGCAGCAATCAGTGTTATATTTGGCGTAGGATATCCTATCTTTATTGTTCCTGGCATTAGTTTTATGGTAAAAAAGAAAAACTTTTGTATTTATTGTAAAGTGAAATAATTTAAATGTTTATTTATTAATTATTTTTCTAGGCTGCTTCAAGACTAAAAGGAATTTATGTACCAAAACTTACGAAAAGACCTAGCGAAGTAATTTCATATGCGAGAGAAATTTTGGAACCTATCAGAGGATCTATTACAGCTATTGCTGCTGGGCAAGCACTTTTGGCATCAACTGTAACGTATTATCAACAAAAATTTTACTATGATAAACTTGTTCCAATAATTGAAGAAGCACAAGGTAAAAGACTTCGAAATTACGATGAATTAATTGAAAATATTGAAAAGGACAAACGACGAGTTTTAGGTAGATAAATACATTATGAAAAGAAAATAATTAAACATAGTCAAAAACTAGTAATAAAATATTTATGTCAGAATCATCACACTTTATTGTTTTGAATAAATAGTAATAACTAATGTAATAATTAGTATTACACATTAGAAATTTCTTACATTTCGTTCAGATGTTTTCAATTCTAATACCAATTCATTCCAAAAAACAAACATATATATATTTACTTATTATTTTTTTAGCAATCGAATCCAATTATCATCATTTTACACTTACACTGCGTATTTATATATATATTTTATCTTGCACAAGAAAAAACAATATTAATATATTGTATAGATATATAGCGTATATGTTTGGAAAAGCTTGTTTGTTATAATAATTTTTAAAAAAATGACTGATTTTTATGCGATATATATTGCTATCAACACAAACAAAACAAAAAATTTTGATATACTTACTACTAGCACACGATGACATTGTGATGGATGAATATATTCATGACATACTTTATAAACACTCACATCTATATTTATAATCTAGTGCGTACACCATTTTAATATAATATTTAATTAATTGGTAACATCTAACTAACTATTAATTACTTACGTGCAATTACAACAAATTACTTACATGCCTCATCATACGTACAAAAACAAAAATCGACAAAAAACTTTCTATAGTTTACATCATCACTTTATACATAAAAATTTTTTGGCTTGAAAAAATTGATTAAGGGAAGGCTTCCCTGGGAAGCTATAAGATTTTTTTCTTGTCTGAGCAGCTGCATAATATTAATTAATTAATAAGAATGTTGTAATATAATATGAGGTATCATTGATATTTTTTAGAATAGATGCTCCAGTTTATGATTATGTTGTATCATCAACATCTTTCATTTTTTACTAAAGCAGAGACAGATTATATATCTCCTTTGTTGTTGATTACATCACAAGGCCTCAATCTCATTTTCAAGAATATGTTGTGGACGAAATTTTATCATTAAAAAACGGAAAACTAATAATCAATAAACCAATTTTTTCACAACAGGCATATATATAATCAAAAATGAGTATGTTGTTAAGATAAGTACACAGCGTATAATAGTATAAAGTACACAATTACTATATTTTTTGTATTTTACTTATAGCGCATTAGAAAGTAGTATAGTAATTATGCATATAGTTGCCATCAAGTCTCTTAGTGGGCAAAGTAAAGATTACTATAATAATAGAAATAAATGAAACGTAGTTCAGTTCAGACTCTTAAATGTTTACTTACATATAATTAGATTATTCTATCAGAATTTTCCTTCATCTCGGATTACTACCACTCTACATATGTATATAATGTGCCTTGTAAAAATGCACAACAAGGGAAAAAAGTATAAGTACAAAAGATCAGGAAGAAATCAATGCATGTTTTTATACTTAAAACCTTTAGACCGATTCACCTACAATTATAAAAAATACATATACCACATAACTCCAAAATAATACAGGCATGAATAGTATAGTCAGCACTAATTAATTAGCTCATTTAGTTTTCCTAATAAACTATTAAAATACTACTAAACTAACGACACCAATCAACTACAATTTTTTACATCATATTCATTCTACAGCGTTGAAGATATTTCGATATTTTCGTGTTTAACAGAAAAAGTTTATACAATTTTCCCAAGATTTTTCTTTTTAAGATGACAATCATTTTTTTACTTTCTTGCACATTATAATTTTCGATGGTCAAACGCAATCATACATCAAGGAGCACATAAGTAGTACAGAGGAGGATATTTTATCATTCTCTATTCTCCATCACACTTTACATATGATAAATCACAGTATGATTGATTTTATTTTGTTGAGTCTCAAACGACTTGGTTTATGATTTTTCATTTTTCATTCTTTTTTTTACATTTACTCTTTGCAGTATAGTAATTTTGGTATCATTTGTTTTGTTGATCTTTTAGTAGTAGTAATCAGTAGTTATTATAAATTCAAGTAGTAATGCACTCAATGGCACAAAAAAGTCGTCGTTTTTAGTGGCTGACTTTGATGCAACTAGCAGAGCATTCTTCTTATAAGACACAGATAGATTTATAATATAATACGATGACAAAATCAAACAAAAAAAAATCAAAAACTAAAAAAGTCTGTATCTCCGGATCAAGTATTCTCTTTTTCTTAATAACAATCTTTCGCTTTTCTTTTATAATAATATTCTCCAAATAATACACAAATAACATTCGCTGTATTTTATATTATTATTATTATTATTATTAGAATACACATATCGCAGTATTAGTATTTAATAGAGTTTTGTAAAATGTTTTTAAATTGTGTACTTTTTGATGGTATTTGGATCATAATTTTTAACACGCTTTTTTCTCTAATCTTCTTCATTTGTATTTTTTTAGTAAGCAGCATAATGAAAATTATAGCCGATTATATATTTTTTTAGGTTTTCACTGTACTTAGCTCATTTTTGAAACAGTATTTTGGATGGATATTTTTAAGATTTTTTTGAGGCCAAATTAAAATAATCTTTTGATATTTATTTCGTTGTAAATTTTGAAGTAATGAAAAGAAATTATAGGGAAATTTTGTTTTTCAATTTGCGAAACCTAAAATATACTGCGGCTAAAATAACCGATGAGTTGAACCACCATTATTTTGCCAACGGTTGATATAATCTGCATAACTTACTGAGATTTTTTCGGATTGATAGCGAGTTAATTTGATCCCAGCTCGTACATCAGGAGTGACAATCCCTTTAAATCCACCTTTTCGTAAAAGTGAATCAATTGTTTGAGTCTGATTCCACCCCTGTTCAGGAGCAACCTTTTTAGAGACAAATAAAATTATTATAATATGATTATGAGACACTGTTCTATTTTATAGACGTATTTCAGTTTACTCACTTCAGGAAGATAAGTGGCAGTGCGCTTAGAGCCACGTTCATTTTGGAATTCAATGCGAATTCCATGTACACCAACAGACCAGTCTAAATAATCTTGGCCTTCTTCAAAGTGACGCAAAATGGAAACAGAGACATGGAGCTTGTTAAATTCTTCTCGGCTGATTGGTGGAAAACGTGAATCTTTGAAAGCACTAATAATAAAAGAAGAAAAAAAATTATAAAATTATTAAGCCAGACATGACTTAGTTTTCTTTGTAAATTATTAATTATACAACAAACCTTGTCACGGCGTATTCACGAAGACCTGAATGTAATTGCAAAGCATTAAATGTCCCCATACAACCACGAAGTGTAAGATAACCGTCTTCACAACCTCTACGACTATCTTTGCCAATTTTCCAAGTTACAAACAACGGAAAAGCTTCGTTGGTAAAATTTGGAACTTTGGGCGGTTCTATGTTGTGCAAGTTACTATAAAGTACATCAAAGCAAAAAAATCCCATCTCTAAATAAAAATAAACAAACAAGAACAATTAATAAATGTTAATAAATGAATTATATCATAAATAACTTATACAATTTAACAGACCTGGAACTGTAATTCTATCCAAATATCCATGATGAGTGAGGCCGTTTTTTAGACCTGAGCCGCCATTCATATAGACATGTCCATGTCCATCTTTTTCTCCAACTCCATTATGTTGTACATGATTTGATCCATGACCATTAGCTAAGCCATTCATACCATTTGTAACAGCAGTATTATTCATCTTTTGTTTCTTAGTACCACAACAGCTTGATGCCATCACCTTCTTTCCTTTGCTTCTTTATAAACTTTTCTCCTATACTGCCTCTTCTTCGTCCTTGTTATTGATTCCTATTTATTATATATTTTTTTGCAATTTAAAAAATAGTCATAAGATTTACTTTGGTGTAGTAATACTACTTACTTCTAACGCCGCCGTGACTGTTAATATAGTATTATATATAATTAATTAATAGTGAATTAATATTATTTGCTTGATTGGATGGTTGGTTGGTGATGAGCAGCTATAGATATTAATTTCCTTCCTCAACGTCTCTGTTCCTTAGTGTGATGTACTCCTATAATATTTAAAAAACAATAACAACAAATAAATAAAACAATAAACATTTTGTAGCCTACATTATGTAGGCCACAAAAACTGCGTTTCCATTCTCAATGTAATGTTGAAATTAAGTACAAAAGTCCATTCAACCTTAAAATACTTAGATAGAAAAGTAAATGACTCTCTCTCTCTCTATTAATATAATTGACAAAAACAACAAAACTTTGAACTTACCAATAATGATTGATGTAGCATGTAGTAATTTATTTGTATTGTTTCTTGATGAAATCGCTAAAAGCTCATGATTTTAGGATAAATTGTTAATTTTGTCCAATTTATATTGAAACTAGGCGTGTGCATATACGAAAAGAAAATCTTGTCTAAAAACTTTAATTTAAGGAACAAATAATGACGAGAGGAAGGAGGATGAGCTTGCTCAAATCTTTATCAACGGATCCAGTTTTCAGTCGTTGTTTTCAGCTTGATTATAAATTGCTAAAAAGATAATTATCAAATAACGACTGACAAAAAACAAGCACTCCTTTTTTGCTCACCACCACCAGCAGCAGCTCTCTCACAGACACAAAACACAAAAGCTTTTCACTTGTGTTTCCACCACTCTCTCTTTTCCTATATAATAATGTCTCAGCTGGCTATATAACAGAGCCCAGTTACCAAGTACTTTTTCACGCATGTGAGTAGCAGAAGACGAAACCTTCTCATTTTGAACTCTTCCATTTTTTTTAATAAATTTCATCAATGCCATCCAATAAATACTAATACTCTTTTTATAATTAAGAATAATAATAATGCTTTGTTCATCATTTTTTCATAAACACATAAAAATATGGTGTAAACAATTACCACCATACCATGTTTTGTTTTTTGTAACTGGCTGATACTGCCTCGCTCTAAGTATATATAAATTCTAACGGTCTTAGACATACTTAGATCATCAAGGTTAGTGCCTCTGTGACGTCAAAATGCAGGTCTATGCAGAAATGCAGACGCATTTAATGTATTGAATATGATACAAAACTATTATGAAAACATTATAGGATGACATATCTTTGATAATTTAATAAATATGCAAAATATATTAAGTACTTACAAGTGACAAGCGTAGTTAATAAAAAGTAAATATTATATAACATCATTTAAGTAGTAAGTACATCACAGTGATTGATTATGTTGAAGGTACTAGCTTTACCGAAAAGTCACTGGAACTTTGAATACTTAAAATATATGGTCCCTCACAGCCTGGGTAAAATGTTGAAGGAATAATATTGTAAATACCAGACGGTACATCCAATTCCAAAACTACAAATCCGGGTCTATTAAAGCATAAATCAAAATATATTTTAAAAACTAAAATTTCAAGAATCATCCGTATATTACTTTACCTGTAAGGTCCTGATGACTTTTTGTGAAAAGCTCCCTGAGCATTTTTATCACTTACATTGGTACATACAATATCAAAACCAATTTGCCATTCTTTTTTAGCTTTTAGATCTATAATTAATCTATTCTTAACAGAAGATGATTTTAAACATATTTGATGGACAGGGTTGAAGAAATAAGTATCTTGATGATTTGCACAACCTCCTGCAGATTTGTCTTTCCATTCTCCAGTAATTTTTTTGGAAAATTCACATGGATTTTTAATCTCTTTCAATGCAAATGGACATGTTGCATAGGCTCTCAAAGTATAATGAATTGTTTTCATCTTTTCATATTGAGAGACAACCAAAGTATAACGTTTAACTCCAGGTTGATCAACAAGTATTTTACATAAATAATGTGGTGAGTTTATCCTAACACCATCAATTAGAGGTGGAGGGTCGTCTGTTTTTTTAAAGAAAAAAATTTTGGTAAGTAAGTTTTATTATACTAGTGTAATATACAATGTACTTACATGGGTAATGAACTCTTTTTCCATCTGTATGATCATATACCACTACAAAATAAAATAGTCTTTATTAGAAAAAATTTTCATGTTTTGTTTATTTTTTCTCAAGATTTCCCTTTCTTACCAACTGTAATGTATTCTCTGTTGTCTTTAAAGTCAATAATATCTGTAATATGTCTCGAGAGTAAGACCCATACTGCAGCTTTTCCATTGGAGCAGTTCACTTCCAATTTATACTGAGGATTAGAACTAACAGTGTACACATCTTTTATTGGTCCTAGTCCTGCATCCCAAGACTTATGAACACATGTACTAAATGGAAATAGTGATAAATTCCAACTGAGATAAAACACATCAAAGAAATGGCACACTGAATCATAGTCAATGTAAAATACTCCATCATCAAAAGTAGCACTCCGTGAAGGATCATAGTTTAATTCTCGTTTCATTTCTTCTGTCCAATGTATAGCATCCAACTAATAGTAAAAGTTATCGATCAATTTTATACACTTACTATTAATCATTCATGTTTGTGATCAAATATTTTTTTACCTCTGAATAATTTCCTTTCCAACGAAGATGACTCCAAGGATTTTTTAATAACATAAGTTTTACACCTCTAACTTCTTTCACGTCCAAAACAGCTTTACGTTGTACAAATAGAAATGTTTTAGTATGTGTTGTATATTGTTATTTTAAATATTATCTTTTTACCATAAGCATGAGTTGAAACTAATCCAGTACGTTCTGCTTGACTGTCACTTATATCTCCAGTTGCAACTATATGTACATATTTTAATCATGAAAGACATATTAGAGCAATCAACGTATTAAAATATCATATTATATTCATTATACCGACCTGTGGCTAAAACATCTCCTTTTGCCATTCTATCAGATAATTTTCTAAATAATTCTTCTTTATCAAATTTACTTTCACTAGAATGTATAGAAACTCTTTCAGGAATCCATCCAGTCAAAGCATGAAGATCAATATTACTATTACTTCCAGGAAAATCGTAACCTGGATGGGAATAAAGAAAGATTTTAGGTCATAATATTTATGTAAATGCAACTAATTTAACATATATATATATATGTTATTAAATAAATTCTTTGTTCATTATTTTTGTGATAATAAACAGAAATAATAGTCATTTAAATATTATACTTTTACAAAAGATAGCGTCTCTTTCTATACTCCCTTTTCATTTCTCATACTCATTCTCTCTCAAGTTGTTGACCAGTGACAGTATCAAGCATTTACCTCTATTATTTTACTGAAACTACTTTATTTAATTTTTTTCAAATTTTACGATATTTTATAAAAATGGTAAGACCACCATGGCATATTCATATTAAATTACACTCACATAAAATACCAGTATACTATAGTATGAAATTGTTCTACAGAGTGACAGCGAGCAGAAGATTATAGAACAAGAAGTAGAAGATCAAAATGAACCACCATCAAAGAAGAGGTAATTAATCACATGTGTATTTAAAATCTCAAAAATATAAATTACTGTCTCATAATGTAGCACACATGTATGTTTTTTTCTTTGTTTGCAGCAAAGAAAGATGAAGAAAATTTTGAGCCAGAAGTATATGACGCAAAGCATGACATGGAGAGACTTTTCTTTCCTGATATAGGTACTTAAATATGCATTCATATGTAAATTAGCATTATCTAATCTACCTTCTTTTTATATATACATATAGTATTTGGACAAGCTATTTTACCTCCAGTATCCAACTTGAACTGGGAAGTGCCTATTGAAATGCCTATGTCGGAATACAATCAAAATGAATCAATAATGAATGATGACAGAAAAACGACTTTAGCTGAAATATATGCAAAAATTGACAAGACTAATAAAACGTATGTTAAAAATAATTATACAATGTGTTATTAATATATGAAGAAAATTTTCATTTATATTTTCATTAGACAACCAAAATTGTCATTTGCCTCTACATCTGCTCAATTTCTTTGGAATTTTTCACCGTATTCTACAACAATGTTTCAATGTCATGATGAAAGTTGCAGAGCATGCAAATGGGCACAAGATTTCATTCGTTCAGATAGAAGAGAGGAGAGAACAACTCTATATATATCTCATGAATACCATCTCATATCACAGCTAAGAAGACAAAATATGAAAGGATTATTTGTAGATTGCAACGGTTCAAGTGGAGATGGAAACAGAAATGTAACATTTCATACTGTAATTTTAAGAAAACAATGAATATCAAGGAAATTGTGTCTGTTGTCAATCTACTGGAGGTACTACAACACCAGATATTCTCACAAGACTACAGATTTCATTACCACATCGTCATTATTTTTGCTCATCAACAAATGTGGTGTATCTAATTATCAACAATACTACAAATGAATTTGACATAGGTAGTACTGTTACACCACTATCGTACAGATTTTCAAACCATGTTACAAATTCAGAGAGTAACCACTCCCCCTTCAAAGGATTATCAAGAGATCAATTAAGAGTTTATATTCTGGCACAAGAAGACAATGAAGTACTTCTTTGGATTCTAGAAGATTACTGGATATTGAAATTAGGAGGACTCAACAGTAATTTGAATATTACTGATAACAATATTCAACGTGAACAAGATCAGACACCTGCTCAACAACAAACAAGAACTCAAGCAATGAGGTCCTTCATTCGTCACTCAAGAGCTAAAAGAATTAGAAAATTTCTCCGTACAACAGAAGGTGAAATATACCGACAAATCTACAGAAATGTAGCATTTGTTGATCAATTGATTACACACTAAATTATATGTAACTCTATCGTATTATAAACTATTCTTATGCTTTCTTTTATGTTAATTAACTATATATATATGTATTAATCAGACTTTGTAACAGTGACTAGTAATTTAAACAGTGTTTAGTTTATAGTAGTAATCATAAATATATAAATCTAAATAGATCATTATGTTAAATGGAATTATGGAATGAATAAATATAGAATAATGCATATATATATTTTCTAAATTGTATATATAATTATACATAAATAAATTATACGTAAAGTTTACTTACCAGACATTACTTTCATATATGCTTTCTCAAGTAAACTGACCCATAATTCTCCTTTATTACTTGAATATGAACATAACAATTGTCCATGCCTGCCTGTAGGTAGTTGGTCATCTATATAATAAAAGATAATTAAGATTTTAATTAATATTATAAAACTAAATAAACTACTGACGAGCATACCAATAATGACTTTCCGTCTAACTCCGTTTATTAATAATTTGATCATGTATTTTCCACATGGATTATAAATAGGGTCACCATTTTTATTTTGAGGATATATAATTGAGGTAATTAATTTCTGTTGAAATCGTTTTTCATATGAAGCAGAAACAGCCAATGATGCTGGAATTCAAAATAACAAGATTTGGCATATGCCATCTACTTCATCAGCTTCTAATGCTTCTATCAACTATACTTACCAACAAATGAACAATCACTAACAACAGTCTGTTTTATACTGAGACAATCAATTTTATCTACCATTTTTGGATTTGTCCATAATTCATCAGGCCGTGACCATCCTTTAAAATCTTTCAATTGCTTAGAATTTAATTTTAAAGGTCTATCAGAGAATGGCATTGGATATGCAAATTTTTCTGTAAGATCAATATCCATAAATGGCACATAGTCAATTCCATTAATTTTTGAGGTAAGTAAAAGAACTCTCTTCTCTTCATCAGAATACCCTCCTGATGTTTTTGATGTTGAAGCTGGCATAGCAGGTGCAACAACTGGTAAAGGGAAATTAGGTTTTGCCAAACTAGTTTCTCTTGAAGAAAAAGTTGAAGAAGTATGAGTAATTCCTTTAATTACTTCGGCTCTTTCAAGTGCTTGTTTTGCCAACTGATTGACATTATTTGCTTGTTCTGCTGAGATTTGTTCTTTATTCTTGTTCTATGTATATATAAAAAAAGAATCAAGAGCTGTCGTTAGTAATAGATTACATTAGTGTTTAATATTTATACATACAATTTCAATACATAGTTCAACTGCTTGAGTATATAATTCAATTGCTTCAGCATCATTGCCTTGTTCATCTTCATATAAGGCTTGACTAGCTAAAAACTTTGCTCTATCAAGTTTACTTTCTTCTTTTGGCTTAGGTTTTACTAAAGACTGTAGTTCATCTTCTTCTTGTTTCTCCACAACTGTAACAACACAAAAAAAATAATCAACCCCATTTGAAATTCGAAGTAGTAGCACATATATCTCAAAATTAATCTTTATTCCTTCTACTTACCACTATCCAAGTAATTAATTCGTCTTTGGTATTCATTAATCTTTCCTTCAATAACACGAATCTTAGCTGCAACATTATTTGTTGTACTACCTTTATTGGCCTCGCTATTTCCAAGTGATACATTTTCAAGATTACTTCTTGATAAACTAACTGATAGCTCAGCAAGTGCCCTTTCAAGTAAATTGACAGACTCTCGAAAGAAATAAGCAGCAATTGAATAATTGGTTTCGTTATCATGAGCTACAGCACGATGAGCTAATTCGCTGGCACCTGTGTTTTATAATCAGTAATTCAATTATTGAAATATTTTATATAACATCTCATGTCTCACAAGTGAGATGACAGATGATATCACTTGGAGAAATAAACAGAAACACCCACCTTTCATAAATTCTGAAACATCACTCATCGTTTTAGCTTCTTCAACACAAATGTTCCAACTTGATAGAGCCTTTTTGTCTTTCTGTTGTTCTTTGAACTAATAACTACTTCGTCACAAAAATGATGGCATTATATGTTATTTAATTATTTAAAAACTAAAAAAAAATACAATTTTCTGAAGAATCAATGACACACATTTCATGAGTCATATGTTTAAATTGAACTCCCGCGTAGCCTTTTAACCGTCAAAGAGCGAAAATAAATGTGATCTTCTTTCTGGTGCTCAACAAGAATATTTTTTAGAAAATTTTAAAGTTCTTTTAATCTTTGTTTTAAGTGTCATATTTGACACTTTGTTCAACATGGAAGAGGCTCATCGAATTGTCATTCAAAAGAACATTGTGACACTTAGCAAAAATGTAAGATTAGAACCATTGTATGATGATCTGTTACATCATAAAATTATTTTTGCTGATGATGTTGAAGAACTTAAGGTAATAACTTAATTTACCATTGTTTGGTAGTAACTAATAATCAATTATGGTTTTTTATTATCTCAGAATAAATATGCTGATCCTGTACAGCAGGCTATTGAATTTTTCCTGAGATTACAAAAAAGAGGCCCCAATGGTAACTTACTTGAAATTAAAATCCCCGTCTCTTTTAATTAATTTTTTTGTCTAGCCTTTCCATGTCTTGTCAGAGCTTTAATCAATACTGGTCACATTAGTGAAGCATTAAAATTGGAACCTGAATCTATGTCACCACGTCCAACTCATCGTATTCGAAGCCGTTCAGGTTCTACTTCAAGCTCAAATTCTAATTCTGCTATGTCAGAGTCAGCAACAAGTACCTCAAGTAGTAGAGTTGTTGAGCCATTATTTAATAATAGTAGTTTAGAAGAAAAAGAACCTCTTGTAATTAATGTCAAGCCTGCAACTGTTGTTAATGGAGGTCGTTTTGATTTAATGACTTATCCAATGACACGTAAATTAAAGGGTCATGCTTTGATAATTAATAATATTGATTTTCCTGGTCAAATACATGAAACAAGAACTGGAGCAGATAATGACTCTCGACTTTTAAGAGATCTTACAGTACAACTAGGATTTGAACCTACTATTCGACATAATGTAAAAAAGGAAGCAATGTTTGATCGAAATAATGGACATATCAAGAATTTTATCAAGCAATTTGAACAACAGCCAGCAGATTGTTGTTTTGTTGCATTTATGAGTCATGGATCAAAAGGTAATAAATAGTGTAATATACGTAAATAGTATTAAAAAGTTTCAATCTATTTATTTTATTTTTAGATATTCTTTTTACAAGTGATCCTGAAAATATGAATGATCCTGGTGCAAATCAAATTATAATTTTTGAAGAATTGATAGAAAAATTTAATAATCGTTACTGTCCAACTTTAATTGGAATTCCAAAGATATTTGTGTTTGTATCTTGTCGAGGTGGAGGTGAGATTATTGATTAATGTCTACTTCATAATTTTTCAAAAAGTACTAAACTACATAATACTCATCAACATTTTAGCACAAGATCGTGGTGTATCAAGAACACAAACTGATTCAAAAGATTTAACTACTACTGAGATATGGAAACCTCAAGTACCAGAAGGTCGTCTTCCAGAATTTGAAGATATTTTGGTCTGGTGAGTCTGAAATACTTAAACTCATATTATAATACCACATACATATGTTGACCAATTTTTTTTCTTTTCAATTCGACTAGTTACTCTACAGTATCAGGCTTTGTTTCAAATAGAGATACTATAAGAGGAACTTGGTATGTTGAATGCTTCTGTGAGACTATTATGAATAACGCTCACGATACAGAATTACATCATATGCTTCAAGGAGTAAGTTTGATTAAAAAATTCCGTTATTATTATGAAGATGACTTTTTTTAAAAATTTCTAAATATTATTGTAGGTCGGCCGAATGCTTAAAACTATAAGTTCAGAAGATGGAGTAAAGCAAATGTGTACTTTTGAAAATATAGGATTTCATTATCCTTTGTACTTCAACCCTGGTTTGTTTATACCAGAAGATCAAGAATCTATTACTCAAGCTGCCCGTGAATCTTAATGATTTTATTAATATATATCCGTCCACTCGTATGTACGTTAACTAATACTTCTTGTAAACTATTTTGCTCATACTGTTAATTATTTTTTTTGCTTAATAATACTACAAATGCTGCATGTATTTTGTGATATTTTATAGTAGTTATTATTCGCAACAAAGTCTCAATTATATAATGTTTATGGTAGTAAAATATGACTTCTAAATAAATAAAATAATTAACAAATATTATGTTTTATAGTTGAAATTGTTTGTTACATTTATTGAAAATTTCAGTATTTCTTTTACATAGACATATTTCATTCTACTTTTTAGGTACGAGTGTAATTTGAGATTCACATCTAAAGCCAATATATTTATTTGTGTATACCCTTAAAGTAATCATCGAACGTTGTATGTAAAAAATACAACTAAATTCATAATAATAATTATATTACATAAATATTTTTATATGTATAATACATTGACATCATTGTGCGACAGCGTATTGGAAATATAGTTTACATAATAATAATAGTAATAGATTAAAAGTATACAGTACACTATAGTTTAGCTACATTTATGATAGAGTAAAAGAGAAACGAGCGTATGAGGCAATTTGAGATTATCACTTGATTATCATCATTTCATAATAATGTAAATTAGTAAATAGTAGATCCAATTTTTATAAACTTCACTTTAGTTTTAATTTCTTACAACGAGCATATGGGTGGTGAATTGTGTCTCTTTTTTAATGAATGGAATTCGACTAGTTTACTTTTTAAATGACAAATACTATTACTTAAATTACTCCCTTCAGCAGAATTTTGTCTACTATGCGACAATAATGATGATGGAGAAATTTTTGATGAGGTAACAATTTCAGTAGTACTCGTTGTAGTTGTTATAATACTAGAATTATCACTGCTACTACTGCTAACATCTTTAGAACTATTAGAATCATCACTTCTACAGCTACAATTACAACTTGTAGTAGTAATACTACTTGTGAATGTAGTTGTATCTTGTTGAATGATTGAAGCCTGACTAACAATTTGTTGATTAGGACTTGTTCTTCCTATTCTCAAATTTCCAAGCATTTTAGAAACAGAAAATTTTCTTTTAGTTGAGCCAGATTGATTAGCCTGATTTTGACTAATAAAACCGGAAATTAATGTTTGAAAAGCAGTATAAACTTCAAGTGAATTTTCAGACACAGATAATTCATAAAAATGTGTTTTATATTGAAGACTTGCTGAGATTCCTTCTAATTTTTCTACTGTTCTAAGATGTTCCAAATCATTTTTATTTGCTACTAGTACAACAGGAGATGTTGTTTTAGGTTGTGGAGATGAATTTGGAGATGATTGTTGTTGTGAATCAATTGTTGTAGATGGAGAAAGTTGTTGTTGCAAATGTGCTAGGATCTTTAGAGCAAATGTAAAAGAAGAACGAGAAGTAATGTCATATACAACAATAAATCCATCAGCCCTTTGTAATTCCTCTGGGAATGTGGTTTTGCACAAACAGTCCTACAAAAAACAAAAATTAAAAAAGACACACTGTTAAAAGACTTGTACTTGTGTCCTATATATTATTATTATAGAGGGAGAGAGACAACTTGTATTCATTCTACTATCAAGGAAGTTGGAAATGCATCAATTTTATCGTATTTGACATTATTTCACTTTCAGTTTTTTTCTTTTTTACTTTTTGGCAATTTCTCATTGTCCTAAATTTCAGATTCTACCATGTTTATAACTAAAGAGTCTCAAGTAAGAAAAAAAGAGCAACTGTAGAAGACTTCCTTCTATAATAGATTGTTTTGACTTGGTGTCTTTCCTTGTCTCTCTCTCTCTCACACAATTTCTTCGAAATAGTAATTATAGAGAAAAACAAATATATACTAATAATACCTCGTTAGTGGAAATGTCGACAATCTCAATGTCAAAGGTTCCATTGCTTGAGGTCACTGTTTGACGGTAGAGCATATCTGTAAAAGGAAATGAGAAATTTTTATTTTATAGTTTATTATGACGATGATCATAATCTAAAACTCATTCATGATTGACGCAATTCAATTGATTTGGGAGTTTGTAATGAATTTAGAACAAGTCACATTTTATATAACATTTTTGCGGTGGTGGAGTGTTATTTTAGACGCATTATGAAAGTAAGTAAATTCCGAATTTAGCTTTCCGGGTATGAGTTGTGTTTACTATCTGTATAAAATACTCATGAGAAAAAATATGACCAATATGCTGACGCCATAAAGACATTTTATGATGACAACAATAACTACTACATAATATTTTTCTGAGATTTTATAAGAGAAAACGTCATGTTAAAAAGATACATCCTGAAGTAGTATTAGTATAAGTAAAGTTTATATAAAAATAAAATGTGTCTCAACTTTCTCAACAACATTTGCCCACTCATTTTCTTCATCTAATCTTCAAACTCTATGCTCAACTATGTTTTTTTATATTCTATTATGCGACAAGATGGTATATATATGAAATCAAGTGGTGATTTTTATCCCAAGTCTTGTCTCCGTCTTACTGGCGCCTGGCATATTCTCCTACCCGGGTTTTTTTCTTGCTTGGTACAATGTTAAATTTTGTAATATCCTAAGAGCAAATTATTTGACTTTTGGCTAAGAGCCTTTATATACTTTGCCTGCATTTCTTTTACTCCTTTTTTCTTCAAGACGCACACATGTTATGCTTTATACTCTCTCATTTTATATTGGGTTGTGTCAACCGAGTTGTTCATAATGAATTTTTAGGATCACCTTGGGATATCATCGAACAACTTTATTACAACCTGATTATGATATGATTGAAGACTATAGTACTAATACTACTACTACTACTGGCAATCAAATTGAATGGCGCCCATAGAATAGCTTGATTAATATAATACAACATGCAAGTAATTATTAATTTTCTCACCTGTATTTGACTTGTATTCTCCAATATATCTTTTTGTCAGGTATCGGACTGTCAATGCTGTAAACAGACAAATACACACATCATTAGATTCTAACTCAGGTGGCCTATTATATCTAGATAATTGTTTGTTTAGATGGTCTAGAAACTCTTTAGAATATTTACTCGCTCGTGTTGTTAAATACTTGAAGAAAAGAAAGTATACAATAAAATAATTTGATGTCATTTTGCAGCTATATAATCTTCTCTACAAGGGTTCCTATACGTATTCATATTGCTATAATTATTTGTGAGATGAGAGCAGAATACATAAACGCCAAATCTGATAATTCCTCTTCTGAGTACACTGGCCTTCCAACCTCGACTCTATTCTTGACACGTGGAATACCCTGGAGTGAATATTATATGATATACCTTATCTATTTTCTCAATATGTGGTAAATGCCATCAGTCGTAATATAAAATTTCTTGGCGTGATTTTTTTTTCATAAAGGTACGCTCCATTTTGTTGAGACAATAATATGATTTTTTCTAGACCATATTGTGAAAAAAATATTCAAGTAGTACACACCAAAAATATAAATAAAAGTAGACAACTAGGGTTCTTAGTTTGCTTACGTAAATGTCTCTTTTCATGCAATACACAAACAAAAGTTTTGAATGCATGCTTCAACAATTACATATAGTAGTAAAAAGAGGGAGAAAGAGAGAAGCAAACTAAATTACGTTGTGACTTTCATGTTGGTGTAATTAAAGCCAACTCAAGTAGCATGAAAAGAGTAGCATGGCAGAAACCGAAAGATCTAGCAATCTGAGTCAGTAATAGTATCAAGAGTATTTTGTAGTATAGTATATGTAGTCATACAATTATCTCTTTTGTAATTATCTGTAGTAGTTTTATCATGTTACCACATCTCTGGAACATGTTTGAGTTAATAGAAAGAGAGTTCTCGAAAAGCAGAACAGGGAGAGAATGAACAAAGATTATCATAGAGTGGATCAAACAGGATACAAAAAAATTCTTTTTCTACTATACTACACCAAAGAGCCGACATTTCTAGAAAGAGTAACATCATCGGTCGGCATCGGCATATACTTCTATTTCAATAAGCATCAATGACTGAAAGTTGATTTTGAAATTTCATTCAATGTAACAAAAATAGATAAATAATCTCTTCAAGATCTCCTGTCAAGTCAACCTTGATCTATAGGATATGCATAAAATGTTATTGAGTTTGTTGAGAAAGAAAGAGAAGGAGAAAAAAACTATAACTAAGGTTCCTTGCCATTTGCCATATCTCTTAAAATTGATCTACAATTATGTCAAGTTAGGGGTTAGGACAATAATGAAACAAAATCCATTTTGTAAACTTTGAGGTTTTTTGTGAGATTGTAAAAGTCAAATATGTTTAATGTATAAATTGTGTAGAGACCATGAAGGAATATATAGTAGAGTGAATGAAGGTAAAGAAAAAAAAAGTAAGCAAGATCTCACTTAATCTACTTGAGGTTAGTGGCAATGAAATGAAGAAACAAGCCGGAAAAAATAGATCTCTCTCTCTCTTTTAAGTAACCTTTAAAAAACGTTAGGAGTCGGGAAGTTAATTCCACAGAGATGAAGAATTTGGGTCAACTAAACTCATAAATCTCAACTATAGTGTTTTTATAGATGAACCACATAAAAGTAGACATAATCAAGCTGTTGCGTATTCTATATGTTAGAACCATATATAGCCACAGAGTCAAGACAAAAAATAGAAGAAAGTTTTACAGGGTCAAAGAGATTTGATTGTAGCAAGGTGAAAGTGGTTACGAAGAAAAAAGGAAAAGAGTAATTTGTAGTAGCATTACTTTTCTCGTTATTTTCTAATGAGTTGCACACCCTGACATACAATTTTTGTTTCATTTTTAAGTAATCTTATACTCCTACGAATTACATATAAACTGAAAATTACAAAAGTCAATAAAATAAATATGTGCTACATGTGCGTTACAAAGTCACACCTCTAATTTTTTCAGCCTTTTCCTTCTAAGTAAGTAAGAACCACCTACAAGATAAATACATCTTCATCTTTCTTACTCCTTCATTAGCGAATCTTTTAGATGCAGACATTGCAAGTTGCATTTTATTCATATTGTATAAAATGTCTCGTTTCATAGTGCATGTTATTGTCTCATTATTGCAGACATTTTCTCTTGCCATTAAGTTTCTCTTCCTCAGAACGAAAAATGTGACAAAGTAAATGAGCAGTTTGGCCTTGCTTCTTATAGTTTAACAGTGGAGAACTAAAGAACTTCCTGACAAAACTTTAAGTATTGAGTCTACTACTTTTCAGCAGATTGCTGAAAAAAAATTCAATGTGACTTTATACTCGACAAAACTGGGTTAGATTATATAGTGTATGAGAGAAAAAAGTATCAACAAAATATTTTATACTATCTTCAGCAGCAAATGCTTTTTTTACATCATTACACAGTCGAAAGGTAATAAAACAGTCAAGTTAGAGTTTATGAGTAGTTTTTAGGTTTAGTCAGCTAGAGCTATAAGGAAGCAAAGTCATTTGACTGTGACTTTTTTCTTTTTTACAATGTTTGCTATTAAAATGTGTCTTGAATGAAAGAAATTTCGGCTTTGATGAAGAGAAACTATTAAAGTAGCAAGGGCATCAGATGCATGGCTGATTTCTGTTTTTGATCGTTTCTCTCTTTCTCTCTCTAAACTAAAGTGTCTCTATGTAACTATTACCAAATACTAAAAATATCTCTGGAGGAAATAAATTGATGTTGAGTCTTGATAAATCACTATGAAAGATTGTTCACTACTATTAGAGTTGACACATATAAAGATACAGTTGGTAAGTGTATATATGTATCTAAATGTTTGTTTTTATAGGATTGTATTCCAAGTAGGACTAGGCATATTTTCTTCGATTTCAGGGTTAATAATTTGTTTCGGACAGGCAATACTACAGGAGTGTAGTATATACATAATTTTGTATACAAGAATCAAGGGCATAAAGATAAAGTTTAAAGAGTAAAGACATTTCAAAAATGTAAACCTTTTTAAAAGGAGTTTTAAATGCATCTCACAGCAGGAGATTATAGTTAGCACTTTAGTTTGCTCCTCTTTTTAAAGTTGTCATTGTATAGTCAAGATAGTATAAACTTGAAAGAATTTTCAGTGTGTAGGTATTTTAGTTAGTTGCATACATATATAATGTCTACATATCCCTTCATATCATGAAAATGACTGCTGCAATAGATATGTTGCGTACTTTTGGCTAATTTTCAAGGTTTACTTACAGAAAAGTTATATTCGCATACATATAAATATAACGACACAACTTAAGAGTACATTTGACTAGGAGATAGAAAGAAAAAGAAAACAAGCTCTAAACTAGCAAATTCACCAATTAGTCCAACATTAACTATGTTTGGATACATGCCATCATGCAACGCACAATAATATGACTAATAAGATAGTAAAAAATACATATATGTAAAATAATGTGTTTTCTAACTTTCTTCTAAATATGTATATAGATGAAATTTATTAGATTATCCACAATAATAGTTAACGTCAATGATTTCCACTTCATGCTTTGCGTTTTATATCCAATATAACCTCGAACTACATAGAGAATATGGACTTTGATTTTTACGATGCTACGAAATGTCAAAAATATCTATCTAAGATAAATGAGAAATAAATATAGTCGCCTCTTTTTATAAAAGAGAGAGAAAGTTTGTGCCAATCTAATGTATGTATCATTTGATGAATAGCTATATATATTTTCAATACTTCTGGAATTTTACAGAAGAAGAGAGAACATCGTATTTTTTTATCTCTTTTTCTTCTGTTTCTCAAAAGTCTGTTATTCTTTCTAAGTCAATGTCATCATCTCTTTTTTGTTTGCTTCTCTTATAGAGCGAGTCTGGTATTTCTGGTTTAAGTTACTAATTAAGTCTTTGTGCTCATGAAATAAATTCCTTGTTTTTTGTCCAACGTTCAAGTTGAAGGAATATAAATAGCAGGCTAAAAAACTAACATATGCATATTACTTATGAAGAAGAATGAATAGATATTTACCTGATTTGCCAACTTCATGTTGTCCAAATACTGCAATTCTCACTTTATTTGATGGACTGTTGGACCCACCACCTTTTTCTTCTGAATTTTTCATTATGATTTTCATAGACACTTATATGTCTTGATTTTACTTTCTCACTATTAAAAAATCACGTTGAATGATGATGATGATGTGTCAAAAATATTAAAATCCTGTATCACTTTGCAAATCTCTTTCTTCTTTATATAATGTAGTTCAAGTTGATATAAAGACTTGAATAAGAACTTAAGAAACGTACGTGTGTCACCACTGAGAGATGAAGCAAGACTGAGACCAAGTTAAAACCCGGGTAGTAGCTAAATACATGAGCGTTGATAAAACAAATTGCTTTGGCTAGAATGCTGCTGTACTAAGGTTTGTTTGCACAGAAGAGTGGAGCCAGACTTGTCGCCGTATTCTGACTCTTACCTACCCGAATTTCTTGCCTGCTTGTTTCAACACAAGTTATAATGAGGTGTCTCCTTCTTAGCCTTCGCATTTATAGTTTGTTCTATTGCTCACTATTAAACAACACACACATTTATATAATATAATGAGATATAAAAAAATACCTCCATTCTCTATTAATTTTCTATGAAGACGATAAAGACGCCATAAGTTTATTAAAACATGTTTTTCTCTTTTCTCGTCATATTGTCACTTCTGCTTGTAGATTAAAAAATTACTGAATTCTCTCATCTCCGTCTATATGTATTATTTACTCCTTTTCTGATGAGACTTCTCATCATGTTGCAAATTGTTTACAAAAAGATGATCAAAAATAATTTACATGCAATGATGGACTTATTCTCTGAAAACTGTAGTAATTATGTTATTAACCTTGCTACATGTAAATATTTACAAAATTTTTGACTTCACCAAAGTTTAGCTGGCATTTTAAATTACAAGGAGAATAGTTGTGCAGAATGTATAGTGAGATGAGAGTAAAAATCCCGGAATGAATGTAAAATGTCAAAAATCTTAAATAATATTCCTTGTGTGTGTTTAATTTTCTTTTAGTCTAAAAAGTGCAACGCAAATTCTTGAATAATATATACAAACTATCAACAACTGCTGAGAAATTTGCATGTGGCACAAATACAAAAACACAAGATTTCTTTCTCTATGTGTAGTACGAAAGAGGTTTGCCATGTTTTCACTTCACACTCTGACTCATTTGTTATGCATTGAAAACCAGATATGAGATGAGTAGAGAAATCTTTGTTGACAGTAGTATAGTAACAACATTATCTCATCTTCGCCCATATATATACTTTCTACTTGATGATTTTATAAATATAACAAAGTATAAGTTTTTTGGCATAAAAAGTTTTACTTTGTATCATTTTGTTGCATTTATAATATATATTTATTTGTGCTTCCTTGTTCAAAAATTTTTTGTAGTACTTTTCCAAGTTCCGTGACTTTTAAAATGTGTAAATTCCTTTACAAGATTTCAATAATAAATAAACATTGTTTTCTCATATATTTTATTTAGTGTAGAGACTACAACATTGCATGTGGTAATGTTTAGTATTGCCCCATATAATGCAACAAGCTTTCTCCATTTGATAAAAACTTTTATGACATCATCATGCGTCAAGAAAGAATGTGCTGAGTTCATAATCAGCAGCCCACTATAGAAAAATGTGTGTGCAAGTCAGGCGACAACGCAGCATGCATCAAATCTCTGGGATTTAATATAAAAATATCACATGCATAACTAAAAAAATGTGGGTGTTGTGTAATAAGAGAATGTCCATAGTACATATAATTAACAGCGTCCACGGGAAGAAGAAAGTGTTATTTTCACTGCAGCTTTTTTGTATCTGCTTTCTTATCTGTAGAATACAAACGACTCTCTTATAAGTTCATAGGTCATTTAATGTACATCTGGTTTTATATTGTGACATGTCAACTTTTTGATATAAAAGTCACTCTCAACTCACTTTTCTTCTTTAGATGTATATTGTGACCGAGATAAAGATAGATTGACTACTACAGATAAAAAAAGATCGATCTTATTTTCATGCTTTACTCTCTCTACTCACGTTTTTTTATATTGTGGACAAAGTGCATGAGTTGGCTGCGTGTTTTTATCTCTTGTGACGCAAGTCTCAAGGTGATATTATGTTTCACTCTCTCTCCGACTCTCTCATCTTTTCTCTTTGGTTTGGTTTAGTTACCTACATTTTTCTTAATGCTTAATTAATTTCTCAAATGCAAGGTGACAATTTTTATGCACAAGTATTTCTCTGTTCTTTTTAGTGGAACGGAATGAGACCTTTTCATATGCCACACACGAAGCTTAACACTGCATTGTCGAAGGTAATGCTATTTTTGCTTTTTGCTTCTTGAACAAGGTATAAATAAAAAAGAAAGTTAAAACAAGAGCAATAGGCTTGACTAAAAAATGTTGTTTTTTAAACTAAAGAAGAAAAGAGAACAGACTTGTCAGATGTGATTATTTGCTTTCTTATGCACAGAACAACCAATTTATTTTCTTATGGTTGTTGCAGAAAACGCATCTGTTTCTACAAAGTCACAATAGAGTCTATCGTGTAGTGTGTAATCATAAGTGAATATCACACTTTTTCATCTATATGTATACATACTGGTGATCTACTTTAAAATTTACACTAACAAGAGTAATGAATCGTATTTTCTTCCGGATTCCCTTAAAGATGGATTTTATCTTTCATCTTCTCAGACAGACCACAAACTCTAGAGAGAGAGAAAACTTATACCCACAACATAGAAAAAGTTTTCATTACATTTTTTTACTATTCCATATGGCCAACTGCATTAATCTATCATTTGATACAATTACACTACATATACCATAGTTGAAATGTCTCAAATACTGTGCTACACTATTATAACTATACACATAATGTAAATGTACTCTACGTATTTACACAAATCAGAAATCAAATCATTCATTTATCTTCTTTTTTCTCTGATGCCAAAATATTGAGGAGCTTTATAGGCGCCATCATGAGTATACTGTACAGAAAAGGTTACGTGTGTTAGGTTAGGTCACACCTTCTTAATTGAAATTCAGGGCACGACTGTCTAGAAAAAAGTTCTTGTATCTTTTTTAGTCTACATGTAAGATTTGACATGATAATCAGTTTTGTGGGAAATGTAGATCTACACATGAACATTATTGCATGAGCTTTGCATCTTGAATTCTTACTTCTGTTGCATTTGTTGACCATTTCTGCTGTCACTACACTAGACATAAAAAATCTCTTGAAACTTTTTTCTCTGACAGTTGACATATCATTTCACTCTAAATCCGTACTACTAGTACAAGATACAACAAGCATTTCTTCTTCTATTTTACACAACTGCACTTTGTCTTCATTTTTTCTTCTTCTTCTGTGTAGAAGTTCTACATCTTCTCAACAACATCCGTGACCTGTCTTAGAGCAAGTTACATGGTGAAATGAGCAAATATACAATATTAGGTCAACGTTAGATTAAACATGGAAGGATAAGGATCAAGTCATCATTCTCTATAGTACAACTCCTCTTTTTTTCTTTTAGTATGCTATATAAAACTACTCTGCCAATCTATAACGAACAACAGTGACACACATCATGATACATTTTTGGATTCAACTCAAAATAAGAAAAAGAAATAAAACTGTGTGTGTATAGAATAACAAATCTTTGTAGCATTGTACTTACTACCTCAATGAAGAAGAAAAAAAAGAGTTTTTTGTAGTTTTATTTGTTAGAAATTGATGTACTTATGAACAAAATCACGTCTATACTAACTGAAATATATAGAGCAACAACATCTTTATTTGCTCTCTTCAACTTTTTGAATTGGGTCAGTGTTATATTACTTTGTTTTGAAGAAATGTTTCACATCATCACAAATCACAAAAGATTGCCGACACGTTTCTTCAAAAGTCCTTGTACCCTAAAAAGTTTATCTGTAAATATTAATTCCAACAGTCATTTCAACAAGTAAGACTACTTATACATAATGAGAAATCTTTTCTTCGCAATATGTCAAAGATCAACAACCTTTATAAAATTCTAAATTTTTTTCAACTATCATCTACATAGATTGTGCATGTATAATGATTTGGCATAATGCACTCAACGTATACTTTAGAGTGGCGAACTATATACAAGTTAGAAGACAATAACGCTCTTTAATTCCCATTAGAGAAAGAGACTATTAACCAACTCTTCCAGACAAAATTAACCTAAATCTATATGTATTTTACTACTTTTATATTGTACGTATAAAAAAGATATTATCTTGTATAGTTTTATCTAGTTTACCATTGTACATAGTGTGAACAAGAACTTGCACATTATGTAGCTATTTGGAATGTAAAAAATACAAGGTAAGTTAAAAGTGTTAATGTTTCTTGAAGATATTGTACATACATTAGAGTCTGTCGTCTATTTTTTAATTATTTTCCTTGGCTTGAATTCCAACACGAAAAAAGAAAAAAAATGTTATGCGCTTTTCATATAGCTAATTGCAGCAAGTACTCTATGGAATAAATCCACTCTTACTGACAATCTGACAAATGAGAGTATAGCCATTTTACTATATGTATAAAATGAAAATGTAACCTCGGACACACTTGCCAGCAGTTAGAGAAAGGGTTCAAGGATCAAATCTCTCGAGAGAGTCTTTTCCAACCAAATTACTACTACATCTCAACACTAGCTTTATTGCTTTAGTAAACCACATACTTTTGTATATTAAGTTACAAAGCACAATGTTTTTACGATAAGAGTAGTCATTTGGCACAACTGAAGACAGTTTACTTATTCATCTTACTACTACAGACTGCTGATGATATGTATAATGTTGTGCTTTATGTTTGCCACATTAGTAAAAATGAAAGTGAAATTTATATCACATTGTGCAACATGATGTAATAAAAATGTTGCGCATTTGTATAGACCATATAGTATAAGTCGGCAAAAGAGAAAGAGAGAAGAAATACAGACAATGAATACTTCTTGTCACAAGTCAAAAAGCCACACAAAATCCTCGTAATGGAATGAATATCATTTGAGCCATACATTCATACAACACTCAAAACTTTGTATCAAGAAATAAGATATAACTGGAAAGGAAAACCTAGAAATGAGAAGAAGGCCTAGTAACCTAGAAATCAGAGGAGAGCATGGTCATAACTAAAACCATTACAAAGTTTTTAGACTTTCATCAACTTTTACTGTATTGCAGATTGTAAGAGTTTATGCTGTGTGGCCAAAAGTCTTAAAAACTCATCATTCTATGAAACTCAAGAACTTGAGCTATAAATCTTAATTTTATACAGTGGAAAGGGAATACCATAATATGTCATTTTTAGAGAGAAAAATACATACCAAAGTTACTGACTCACACACACACATCATACGCATCATATCTATATCTAGTAAAATAAAAGTAGGTAGGTACACATGTTTTTGACTTTGGAAATATATATATATTTGTAACCTATTGACATACATTTTTCTTATTTACTCATATCACAAAAGGTACGATGTACATATGTATGTATGCTGGGAAAATACTTTAGCTGGATTGACCTAGTATTTTTTTACAACAAAGTAATAAAAGCGGCGAGACTCTGCTAAATGATCCAAGTTAAATCCCCATGCAAGTTGTCTTTATTATCTATCTGAGTGAGTTTGAGAAAATTGAGTTGACATGCAAGAAGGAAAACTGTCAAAACATTAGTGTTTCATAAATTTGTTATCGAAGAAATGTGTAACAAACAATCAAAGTGAATCTCCGTTTACAAAGAATTATTTTCTAGAGTTTCTCGAAAAGAGAAATGCGTAGTAGTAGTACAAGTGTTAATGAATCTAATGAATATTGATGAATACAGAGAAATACAATGCATAAAACACTTGTTGTGAAAGTAGTATGTAAATTTCTGGAAATTGTAATATACCTGGAATACATACAATACACTTTGTATTGTCATATAACCCTTTTATCATTTTCTATTGTACAGTTTACCTTCCAAGTAATCTCTAATCCGGAGTCTCTCTCTCTGGAATATACACGAGAGGTCATTCTAAATTACTTTTGATTCTACGTATTATTTATTACAGCATAGGTCATATGATATGTAATACTTGGTTACTATATATTTTACTTCATGTTTTTCTACCACCCATGGACAACTCTTTTATACTTACTGGTCACATCACATCATTTGCTACTGCGAATTTAACCGAATGTCAAGCACGCTTGGTTTTCTTTCACAATCTTTTTTCTCTTTAGTTATACCTCTTTTCTTAATCCTTATGAAACACACGTGCACGCGTATATTTACACACATGGCAAAAGAGAAACAAACTGAGAATGAAATCTGAACTGAACCAACAAAAATCAGCTTTCACACGGAAGTTTTTACAAGAATTCTTTATGAAAGGTAAAGTCATACATATGTGTATAAAACAAAAAAAATCTAATGTGCTATGCTGCTATATAGCTTGTTGGTATATATGCGGTTGTAGAAAAAGAAGATGATGAGATTTTTTTTGGGTGAAAATCATAACAAAAAATCTATAATTCTGTCGGCAAAAAGCTTCATAGTGCAAAGCCAAAGAAAGAATCCGACACGACTTTTAGGTATACTTTTCCAAATCTATAATGTTTCAAAAAAAGTGTCGTGAATTCCAAAATGACTCTTGCTTCCGGGTTACTACTATACAACTCTAAAAGTAACTACAACGTATACAACTTGTAAAGAGCAATATTACATACAAGGAAATACACCAAAGTAGATAAACATTATATTATGGTTTTTTTCTGTACAACAACACTTCTCATGAATAGCAAATATAGTTTAGATGGATAGCAGATTGCAAAAAGTTGTAAAGATTGGTGGTATATATTACATAACGTTGTTCAGTATTTGTGCTAATAGCTTCTCATTGGGTGTTTATCAGAGTAAACTTCCTTTTCCTGATAACATAATAATACACAGAAATACTAAACTTTATCTTACATATAGTAGTAGGTACACATACACATAATATGTAATATTGTATATGGTCAGGTCAGGAACTCTTTGAAGTTAGGAAGAAGCTGTCATTCTTGGGAAAGTGATATTTTGCAACTTGGCCTCTGAGCATGAAATTGTATCCATGACCAATTGCAAAAAGAAAACAAAAGGTTTATAACTACTTTGCCTTGGCTTTCAGGATATGGAGATATTATAGTATACTGACAAGAGATGAACCATAATGCTCTTCTTTCACCAGCTGTCAACACAAGATACAAGAAACATGCTTATCATTCATTACAAAACTAAATATACTTGATACTTATACTAACTTACTATAGTACATATGTACATGAGAAAATTACATAGGTTCATTACTCTTGTCATGCTCATCATCTCATATATTTTGTTGTGTTAGTCTCACAAAAGCTACATATTTTTACTTGAATTATGTGAAAGAAGGTGAACGACTTTGTTAAAGAGAAATGAAGTGAAAGCTATATGCTACTACTAAATATGTATTTATCATACATACATACATAGATATTAGATATAGGCTTTTGCCTGCTTCTCATAGATTATTTCAAGTCGAGTTATAAGCATTTTTAGGATTTATATGCCCAACACATATTATGAATATGAAAAAGGTCAGTTTCGTGTGAAAGTATACATTTCTTCCTAAAACCAGTTGTAAAAAAATAAGCCAAAATGTCAATATCTTGAGCTAGTTAGATTCTAGTGTGAACCAACATTAACAATTACTAAAATGCTTTCCTGTCTATCAGTAGTGTGAAGTTCGAGATAGTCTCACAGTCAGTAACTCGTAAGCAACATATCTTGTTACTCAAATATAGAAATCAGTTTGATTCAGTTCAATCTAGAAAGAGAGATGTCCATTAAAAAGGCTCAGTCTGGCAAATATCTTTTTTCTGCCTATTTTGTTGAGCTTGGCAAATGGATGTTGATGAAAAGGCTTAGCATTTTATATAGCAACTTTTTCTACATACTACTGTATAAGTAGTAGTTTGGAGTTTTGTGTGCAAAGTAAATGCTTCCCAAAGGATAAGTGTATACTGAGAATACACTATAAGTAGAGTATTTTCAATTAGAGTGTCTTCTTTACTAAACCGACATATATAAAAAGGCACAGAGAGATATACATATGCCTTTGGTGGTGAAAGCAAGATAAATCTAGATAGACAAAAGGCAATGCCCTACATTATAGATATGACCATGAAGAAATATGAAGACGAAACTTTCTCTAGAGCTTTCGGTCAATAAGAATTTTGAAAGTAAGTACAATGCAAATAATGTATGTAGAACGTGACAGAAAAAGTAAATAAAAATGTATGCTTTTTTCTGCATAGTTAATATGGGCAGGTGTTTTCTACAAGCTCATCTTGTCATATGCATATGACAAATGACACATTGTATGAATACTAATAATTATTCTATCTACTAATTACATGACTTGCATAACATATTAGTTTTTACTATATAACTCAAAATAAATAATCTATATGTAGAAAAACAGAATATTTGTAAATATGAACATGTGTTAGTTAATCATTAATCACGTCACTATATATTTATGATTGATGACAATTGTTATTTCAATGGCACTGAGAAATTCTGATTACAAATATATATTTTGTTTATTCTTTTATAAGTAGTCCTGTAATAATTAAACATTGAATTGTCCATTTTAACATCGGATACTCCAGAATATATCATATAAATAATGAATTAGTTTTTAATTAGTGAACTTAAGGCACTTGACTGTATATAGAATAGTTCTGTATAATAAAGAAATAGAAGATAACAATAAGTATCTATATAAGTTGTTTTCTTGTAAGGTTTTTCTGTACTAGAGTTGTTGAGATTATTATCAGTCATATCAATGTATTACGATTAGTTGGACTTGGACGTAGGTTTCAACCAATTTCTAATAGAGTAGCGATCTCTACTATGTCTATCACGAGTAAAATCTTTTCCTTCATCAAGATTTGCTTGTAGTTTTTTAGCTAGAGCAAGATCATCTGCTTCTTGTTTTTTCTTTGCTTCAAATTCGGCTAAAGCTTTTTTCTGTTTTTCAAATTCAAGAGCAACTTCTGGAAGAACTTCTGGGATAGAATCAAATTGACTGGTTGAAGTTAATGTTTCCATTATAGTATCTATATGTACATCAACAAATGAAAAACAAAATATATTTCAATATGTAAAAGAATAAAGTAACAAGTACATATTATAGATACATACCATTTGGTTGTTGTTGTTTTGTAGAGCTTGCCTCTGCGTCTTGAATATTGTTATTGTTAGAATCTTCTTCAAGTACTTCAAATGCAGGAACAACTGGTTCATTGTCAAAACTTAACTTTCTAACAACAATAGGAGCTGTTTTGTTAACTAGTGATTGTGATTCACATGATGAACGACTTTTTGGAGTATCTTGAATAGAATCTTGTGTTTCACGACAATTATCATTATTATTAGATTTGTCCTCTTCATTACTATCACATATTTCTGTTACAGGGTTAGCTACAGGAGTAACAGACGTAACAGTGAAAGGTTTTGGAGTTTTGTTACAACTTTCAACAGAAACAAAAGAGTTAGGCTGGGAATAACTTCGACGTACATCATCATCAGATGTTTGTTGATAAAATAAAGATTTTGATGTACATGGTTCTTGAGATGAGTAACTAAGTTCAATTGGAGTTGGTTTATACAATGAGAAAGATGAAGAAGAACCTTTTGCTTTTGTTCTTTTTTTATATGTATTACTAAAAGATGATGAAGCCGGCCGTTTCTTTGTTACTACAGCTTTAGAGGAACCAGGAGCTTCATTGTCACCAGTAGGTATCCATTCAGATAATAAATTACGACGAAGATTAGGTACTCTTGTTTTATTTCCATTAGTCTCGCCGGTATTATTATCAGTCTTTTGTTTGTTCAAATCTTCTTCTTGTAACTTTTTGGCAAATTCTAAATCTCCACTTGTGTCTGGTAGTGGTGGTGGAATTTCTCCATCCTTTTCCTTTAAATATTATAGAAACAACAACAAAATAGTTAAAAAATTACAGAATCAAATAATCAATAAATGTATTTATTTAACAAATACACATACCAATTCTTTAATTAAAGCAATACTGGCTTCTTCTTCTTCTCTTTTTTCTCTTTCCAAATCTATCTGATGTTGTACAATAGTCTTTTCTAAATCTTCTTTAAGATGTCCATCAGCAGTCATAATTTCTCCATCTCGAGTAAAATTTAGTTCGTCCTCATCTTCTTCTTCATTATGACTATTTGAGATCACAGAATCTTCAGTAGAATTTATTGCTAATTTATTGGCTTCAGCTTGTATTAAATCACCAAACTATACATGAGAATACAAAGTATATATGTAAATAGTGAACAATGAACAATATAAAACACTTAAATAATTAATTACTTACCTGTTCTTTTGCTCTTTCAAAGAATTTATTATCAAGTAGATTCTCATTAGTAACTCTTCTTGCCCAAATTCCAATTCTTAGTCGACAAAAAGGACATTCTAAGGCTGTGAGATCTATCTGTTTATCATAACATGGTTTGCATAATCTATGCATACATGGCAAAGTTACAGGAGGATTTGTAAACACATCATCACAAATTATGCACTTTACATCTTTTCTTGTTAATTGTGTTGGTTCAGAAATCTGAAGAAAACAAACAACAAACAAAGACCCAAAATTAATTAATTATTCACAAAAAGAGTGAAGTTTTAATAAGAGATTACCTGTTTAGAAATTACGGGCGCAATAAACTTCTTTTTTGGTTTTCCCATTTTGATTTTGCACAGCACAGATTTTCTTTGAGACTGAAACAATATGAATCAGAAGAGAATGAAGAGACAGACTTAAATGTAATGAGAGGTTTGAGAAGGCATTTGCAGAAAACAAAAATAAAACTGTCAACTAAATTAATTAATCACACTTTTTACAATTTCACATTTTTCTTTGTGTTTGTTGTGAAAACAGAAACAATGTTTTGAAACATTCAATCTCGAACAGATGATGAAGGCCGCCAAAAAAAATCAGTGAATTGATTTGGCGCCTCTTGTTCAATTACTAAATAAAATAAATATCTCTCTTTCTCTCTAATAAACTTCGTAGTAGTTACTAAATATAAAACTGAATGAAACTCATTTCATTTGTGATTACTAATACTGTAGAAGATAGTAGTAACACTACTAAACAAAAAAGAGTTGTATAAGTATTTGTATAATTCGTGAATCAGCAAAAATATTACCTTAAAATAAACAAGTACAACAACGAAATCTAGTCACAGATTCTGAGATTCATCTATTTCTATTACAAAATACAAACTTAATTTTATATTTAGTAAATAGTAGTTATTGAAAAAATTGCACAACCTATTGTTAAACATATGCCATCGTTTCAACAAAACAAACACACAAAAAGAGTTCATTTACATTATATTGTATATTGATTGATTATTGTAATTTGAAGGAGTACATAGTAAAGGTAATACAACCATTTGAGTTTTCCATTCTTTTCTCAATGAATATGAATAATTTAATTTGACTATTTACAGATTTTTGAATGAAACTGTCGTAGTATTAAAGAAATGGAAAGAGGTGGCAGACAAGGTGAAGAGGAAATGACAAGAATTCCTGTTTTTGTTTTTCCAACATCCATTGTTTTCAACTCAGTGGACAGAGATCGTTTAAAGCAAATTTTGACAATTTATAATCCTTACGAGTTTCCCATAAGATTTAAAGGTATTGCTATTTTTTTATCTATTCTATATACAAATTCCTGATTTTTTAAAATAAGGTTTATTTATATTAATATTCAATAGTACTGTCGACAGCTCCTACTTTCTACACAGTAGTAGATCCTGAAGGAAGCATCAAGTCGAAAAATTGTGTTGACCTTATTTTAAGAGTGACTTCAGATCTTCCACATCATAGCCCTTATGAATCTGTGCCACCATTAGAACATAAAGTATGTTATGTAACAACATTATGCATATATAATATAGAAAATATTTATTCTGATCTGAATTTGTATTGTATTATTTCATTACAGTTCCGTATACAAATATATCATCAACATAATCGCCAAGCTCTTGGAAGGAAAGATGTCCCATCTACAATTTATTTTGGAAATGCACCTTCTTCATCTTCTGCAGCATTTGGAGATTCATATCCATCATTAAGTTCAGAATCATTTCAACAATGTCCTCAAGGTGTATCACTAAGTTCTCTAGGAGGAAAACAGCAACAACATCATCAAACTCTTGGTAGTAGTGATCCTTCCAGTAGTACTGGTGGTAGTGCTGCTGCTGCTGTAGGATTATTTCCTCAAGCAAATCATCCAAATTATGTAGCTATTGTCACTGCTCTAATTTGTCTTGCTGGACTTATGCTACCCACAACTGAAACAATGGATAGTAATAATAATAGTCGTAATCAAATTACAGCCATGAATTACATACATTTATCTGTGAATCAAAAACTATTAGTAGCTTACACACTCGGACTCGTTACATTTTTTATATTTCGTCCTTGACCAATGCACAGTTCTTTTAAGTATATACTAAACTGTGCAATTTATCCTCAATTATAAATAATAATAATAATAATTAATTAATTTAAGTAAACTACAAGAACCTTTCGCTATTGATATAATATAATATATAAATCATTATTACGATACGACATTTTTAGTGCCTCGATAGAAAAAAATATATATAATAAATAAATCGCATATTCACTATATGGTATATATACTCAAAAAACAACAAAGCAAACAAATATAAAATGATAAATTCAACTATACAAGGTGATGATGATACTAGTTAATTAGTCGTCTATATCTTTTGTGTATAATTATTATTATTGTATTTGTATGTGGTAAATAGTTTAGTTTGACTTTTTATATAAACAAAGTTCTTGTGTATTTTGTCTTTCGATAATACTACTATTAATGGATAACAATATGTAATTATATAAAGTAAATTGTACTTTCTTTCTTCTAAACACTTTCACTAATATATTAGACTCTTGTAATTGTATGTACTAAGCTTTTTAATTTTTCTTTTCTGTTCTTTATTAAAAACAGCTAGCATTAGACTACTATGCAAAATGAGTGATGGATTTATTAATTTACCAATGAAATGACTTAACTACTACAGAATACGCAGCAGCAATAGTAAAATAATACATATTTAGTAGTTTTGATTTTTTGTTATACAATGTAAACAATTGAGAATAAAACTAAAAGAAAATCAATAAACTGACTTTTTAATTTTCACGAAAAAAAATCTTCTCATGGGACATTTTCCATAGTGATCTTTTTGTATAATATGAAGGAAATGAATGATAACAAAACTTTTCATATTACATATGTTGACATCATTTATTCATTCTGCAGAAGTTGTCAAATTCATAACTCAAAAGACTCCACTTTTTTCTGCATATTTACTAATAATCTTCCTAGTTAATTATAATGGGCAAGAAAAAGAAGAAGGATAAAACTGAGGCACCATCTGAAGCAGCTTCTGTTGCTGGTGAGCCATCAGTAGCTGAAACTGAAGGTGGTGGCAAGAAAAAGAAAAAGAAGAAGGACAAAGGTGAAGAAGAACCATCTGCTGCTACCTTGGCTGAGCAACCTCCTCCTCCAGAAGGAGAAGAAGAAGGAAAAAAGAAAAAAAAGAAGAAGAAGGATAAAGATGAAGATGCACCACCTTCAGCATCACAAGCTTTGGCAGTAGCTGCTGGAGGAGAAGAGAAAAAGAAGAAGAAAAAGAAAAAGAGTGAAGAAGAAAAACAAGCTAAACAATGGGTTGATATTGAGACAAAGAAATTCCAGGATGCTGGATATGATGAATTTCCTACAATTATGGTGAGTTATAACATGACATTTTAAATACATGTAGTACCACCTACAAAACTGATATCATAATTTACTTGACAGGGGTGGTATTTTGATGGATTCTGTACTCCAGCATTCAGTTTACATGAAGCTCATTGTAGAAAATTTGTGGAACTTGAGCAACAATTGGAAAAAGAAAGTGCAGCAAAAAGAAATGAAAGTTTTACAGCTCAGGTAATAATTATTTATTTGACTTTCAATTGATCTGTGCTTATATATTTCTAACAAAAATGTATTTCAGGCTGCTCGTAATTTTTGGCCACCAAAATTTTTCATGGGAATGTTTCGTACTCGAGGCGTTTACTTAGATTTACCTCAATTGATTGAAGATCCACCAAAACCTTCACCAATAACAAATTATGAGCATAACAGACCGTAAGTTTTCAATTATCTATTATTACAAAAAATTATTAAGAAAACTAATTTTATTTCGTTTTATATTAATATATAGAATCATCCATGTTCGTGAGATTTATGAAGCAAGTCAAGCTTCAATGGCAGCAGCTGCAGCTCCATAAAAATATTTCATTTTTTTTCTTCTTGAAAAATATAAATTGTTGTATTGACAACCAAATTGTAAACGATAGTATATATGTAATGAAATGCAAGAGTCGAAAATAATAAACAAGCAAAGCAAAGTAAAAACTACTCTCAAAAAAGTGTCACAGCATATTTTTTTTCTACGTGTGAATTTACTTATGTAACTCATTATCAAATAATGACAACAACTATCAAGATGCGTGGCTTATGGATTGTCACTATTCTTATTATCGTGGTAGCATCTGTAAATTGTGATAAAGGTAAAGTAAGAAGAAGAAGCATTTGTTACACATGGTCCATAAAATATATTTTGTATTTCATTTCTAGATGTTCTTCCTTCTCCTGCAATTCCATCAAAACAATCAACTGGTCAACAATGTGATCCAAGTCATGCAACTCCATGTATTGAAATCAAAGATGTATGCAAAATTGTTAATAATACTGGCAATTTGCTAAAGTGTACACCATCAACATCAATTGAAGGTGAATGAATTTATTACTAAATATCTAATCATAATTAAACATATTATTTTTCTCTCTAATTTCAGCTCCTAAAAAAGCAAAGAAAGAAAAAAGTTCTTTATTTGGATTATTGGGAGGCATAGGACATGCCGTTGAAGCTGGACTGAAAACACTTGTTGATGAGACTAAAACCAAATCTACTACTAATAATAATGATACTAATAAACTTATCAACAGAAAACAACGAGCTGCTCAAGATGAAGAAACAACTCTACCTCCTCCTCCTCCTGCTGAAGTTACAACTCCTCCTCCTCCAATTGTTACTGATCCTCAGAATCAAGCAGCTGTCACTATTCCTCAAGAAGAAGAAGTAGTAGTCACTACTCAAAAAACTCCTGATGCAGCTCCTTCTTCTAGCTCTGCCACTGCTGAACTCACTGAAGAAGAAAAGGAATTTGAAGACAAACTTGCCAATGAATCAAAAATGCGTTTAATTGTTTATGGTAGATTATATTCTTCAAGAAAGTTTAGGAAAGGTAAACGATCTGACAAGAAAACGTATGGAGTTAAGATTATAGATACACCTTCTGCGAGTTGTATAATGGATAGCGACGTACACGACGTACTTGGGGATAAGAAAAAAAGCAAAGAGGAGAAACGAGAATATCTCAAGGAAGCAAACAAGAAGATTTGTAATTTTCCAAAACATGGTCAAAAATGTTATGAAATAAAAGATGAGACAACAGGAGCTGTAAACGGAACAGTTTGCAGTAAGTAATTATTGGAATATAATTTTTTCATTTAAAGATCTGTGGTTTATTGTATTATGTTCTCTTTTGTCAACATAAAGGATGCTCTAATCCTAAAATGATTTTATTTGGTGATGTCTGTAAAGTTCCAGCTGGATATAGTGATGAAAGTAAATGTGGTCAATCTATGATATCACCATTTGCAGGATATGAGCTGGATCTAACTTATGTACCAGCTAAATGTGTTGATGGCTCTGGATGTGATGATGGCTTCTATTTCGCAGGTAGAAATTGTATTTGTGACAATGGTGAAAGCAGTTGGAACGCTCGCTTGAATATATGTGGATATAGCTATGCTGAGAGATTTTCTGGAAACTTTACTCTTTTGCTGCTTAGCTTTGCTACAGTTTTCATTGTCAATACTATTTCTAAAAATGAATAATGTCTTTTTTAAAATCAACTTAAATTGTAATAATAATTATTTTTATCTACATACAAAATGAGAAATGAAATATATATGAAGAGATTGTAAAAAAGTAAGAAGATGATGAGAATGAATACAATAAAAAAATTGACTTAAAAGAAAACAATTCCTTTCCATATTACTTTTTGCTTCCACTTTGTTCATATTTCACATCTACTGCCATCTCTTCAATTTATCCAAAAATAATTAGTTTTCTTTGTTGATATATTTTTCTTTGTTGAATGTTGTTGTATTACTTGCATAACATTTCATCTCTTCATGGTGGAAGAAATGGTGTCGTTTATTGTTAGTGTTGTGATATTTCTATTTATTATAGTTAATTTGACAGTATGTCAATCTCAAAATATTACAACAAATACAACAACCAATGTTAATGGAACAACGACTACTAAATCAGAAAAACGACAAGGAAATAAAAATGCTTGTGCACCTAAAACACTTGTAGATTTAAAACCTTGTCCACCTTGTACACTTGATGAGCTTCCAGGTAATAAAAAAATCAAGTTTTGGCTAAAATATATACTATATCATTTCATTATAGGGGACATTTTCAAAACAACTTCTGATGATGATTCATGTTTCAATAATGATCCAATTGAAGTTAGAGAAAAAGAATTTCGTGGAAAAGGACTTGACCAAGAAGTTTTACTTGCTGAAAATGAACCTTTACTTGATCGTAGAAAGAGTAATATAAAATAATAATAAAAATCTCATGAAATATTATATATTTATTTATTCTTAATTGTACAATAGCTTCCTCTGGATTTGAACTTTCACCTGAACCTTTCTTCCGTTATCCAAGTTCTGCCGGAGCTTCTTTAGATATTGGAAATGTTGAATCTTATTACAAAAGTGGACAAGATGATACAGATTTTGAAATATTAGAATGGCCTGGTCGTACAGCAGCAGAATTTAAAAAACAGCTCACTGAAGTAATTAGTCCACCTCAGCATCCAGGTACAATATAACATGAATACGGTAATGCCATTACCGTAATGGTAATGAACATATCAACACACATAAGTGAAAATTTTAATTCATTCGAAAGAAAATTGATCTATTAACTTAGTACGCATTGTGTTTGTGCTGTCAAACTATATAAACAGTCATATCTCCTTTGTACAATTTTAGACTAAAAATTATAAAATTTCTTTCAAAATGGTATTGGTAAGTAACAATCTATTTAGCAAAGTTTAAGGGAGGATGAAAAAAAAAATAAATAAATGTCAACAACTCTGACTGATGATGAACCAAAAAGGTAAATTGTAGTATAACTATTTCGACATATTGCAATATGACATGACGCTAAATATGTGTACCTTTTTTGCAGTATTTGAAGAAAACTGAACTGGGACTACCAGCACAATTTACCTACTCAAGATCGTAGAGAGAACAGCGAAGGACAAGCTCAAAACAAGACACAGTGAAGGAATTTACCACCAACAAAGAATTAGTTTAATGTATTATATAGTTAGTGTAAAATTCAATTCAGCTTGTAGGTGTTGAAATAAGATATAAGTATATTAGCAGCAATAAATCATATTCCCAAATAATGTCTCAAACCTTATTGTGTTTAAGTAATCATAATCTTCTATTTTTATTTTGATCCAGACAAGTATGAAGAATTTGTTAATCCAATGAAAACAACATTAAGTGAAAGAAAACCAATGAATTCAACTGCATACCCACCAAAATCTATACCAATTTTTCGTGGAGAACAACCAACATTTATACCAAAAGATGATATTCCTATTCGTATTATGGGTCAAGCAAGAGATATAAAAATGCCACAAGGTTTTATTCCTGTATTTGATAATTTTGTACCTATTCCTGATGGCAGTATTCCATATTATGTTGGAGATTCAACAAATACTATAAAAACTGGAGGAGCTTTTTCAATGCTTGACTACAGAAGAGAAAATTCAAAATTTCTTAGTTATCCATGTAATGCTAATGAAGGAACAAGTATTGTTGCATTTGGTTTTGTTAGAGATTCAAGTCAAGATTTAGCTAAACAAGATAATTTTGTATCAGATCAAAGACTTTATTTATCATATGGAAATTATTCTATACATCGTGAATATATTCAACCATTTTTTGTTAGTCAAGAAACATTATTACAAATGGCACAAGAACGTGATCCTTGTATAGCTCCTACTGAAAATGGTACAAATTCATCATCTTCTTCTGGAGGCGGAGGAGGAGGAAATAGTAATACTAGTGGAAATGTAACTGAACATGTATTAGAAGGTTTTAGAATTACAAATGATTTTGCATTTACTACTGATCGTCTACTTATAGCAATGGAATGTGGAATTTTAGTTGTAAAAGATATTATTGAATCTTCTTATATTGTTATTGCATCCAAATTACGAACAACAAGAGATGGAAAATTTCCTGAACCAATTACCGAAATTGCAGCCAGTGCTTGTTGTGAAGATGAAGCAACGTGTCGTGGAACAATTAGTGTTATTGCAGCTTATTCAGATGATACAAAAAGAATGTAAGGTTTTAAATATAAATAATGTCATATTTCATTATTATAAATACTTTGACTTCATTCTTTTTCTCCATCAAAGGGATGAAGCTAAAAGATATTTATATATATCATGGGATCTTGGAGATACATTTAGTATTACACATATTTCTTCTGAAGGCACAAAACTAAATATAATACAAGGTGTATATATGAATTATGAAAAATGGGTCAACTATTATGATCATCTTTCACAACATCCATTAGCCAAAGAAAAAAATATGGATAAATATTTAACACTTGAAGAAATAGAAGCATTAATAATTTCTGATTACACTCTCAACAAAACATTATTAAATTGTGAAGCAACAAATGTAACAACAACTAATGCTAATGAAACTACCAATACTACTTCAAGTTCAAATAATTCAACAACAATGCTACTAGCTGGTGATAACAGTCCTTGTGAATGTTTAAGAAATCTTAGTAGTATGAATTTAACAATTGAAGAAAAGCTTGAAAAAGTCTCATCTGTCTTTGGAAATTGTTCTCAAGCTGTAATTAGAGAATTACATGCAAATGCCTCTGCTGCTTCTACTAACACTGATGAAAGTGAAGGTGAGAACAATAATAATGATGAAAAGAAAAAAGAAAAATTAGATAAAAGACCTTATTGGTTTAAACAACTTTGGAATTCTACACTTGAAAATAGAGATAATGATAGTTTTGATCCTATTGTAATGGAATTACTAAATGTCAAAGTACCACTTTTGAAACAAGAAGAGAAAAATCAAAAGTTTTGTAGAGATATTGTCTCATTTGTAGTCTTACAAGAAGAAAGAAGTCTTCTTGCATTATGTCGTATAGGTTTTGATCCTTCACATCAGCGACAAGGAGGAAATGGTAATGGTCGTAGTAAAAATACTACTAACAATGCAAGTGGAAGAAAAAAGAGACAACAACAAGGATCATCATCAAGTGGTAGTGGAGGAGGAGGTAGTAGTAGTGGAAATGAAAATTTATTTGCTGTCTATACAATAAGATTAGAACTCAATGAACCAATAGTAGTTCCTGAAAGAAGATCTAAAAGAATTATACATTGTCAACCAACAACAAATTCAATTACTGGAAAACAAGTACAGCCATTTTTAGCTATGGCTCCAAATTCTCAAACAATGTTTATTATGGGATGTAAAAATGTACTTTATCATAGTACAAATGGTGGAAGAACTATATTTAATGTGGTTTTCTATGAAGCTGAGAAAAATAAACATTATCGTTATCACTTTCACAATCAATTGAATACAGCTCCTCATTATGCTTTTGATTCTGCTGGTCAAGTATTATTTATGACTTTTTCTGACTATTATGGACTGAGTGCCGTCAGCTACAATCGTGAAACTCGTCTTCTTACTGGCAAGTTACGACAACAGCAACAACAAAGTCAAAGTAGTTCATCAGAGACAAGATTTATACCTTCGTTTACTGCCACAGGACATTTAAGTAAGAATTTTGTCTGAATTACATATATCTGTGATCTCTGTCATGATACATGTAATACTAAAGCCTTATATATATATTTTTTTAGCTCTTTCTACTCCTCTTATTAATACTTATGTAAAAGCTGATCCTTATAAATCTTTGTATAAAGGTAAGTGATTTCAAATTAGTTAATGTCTTTTATTTATATGTTGATTTCACCTTTTTGTATAAGAACGATATGCCATAAGATTTGTGGAAGTTCCTTTTTTCTACTATCGTGATCAAACTGCATTTTTTACTGAAAATTTAAATACAGTGGACACTGTCAAAAGAAAATATCTTTACTCTCCATGTCAAGTAAGATTGCTATACTAATAACATTGTGAAGTCAATTGTATTTTTTGCTGTGATTCTGTAGGCATATTCTTTTAGTTTGAAACCAAAAGAAGTACATTTAGATATTGGTGATAAAGCAACTGTCCAAGTGAGAGTTGAAGATCCAAATCCTTTACTTCCGTTAAGTATTTATTCAAGTGAAGAAAAAAGTTTAGTCATTAAGACTACATATGATAATGATTCTGGACATAGTTCTACTGGAATAACAAATCATAAATGGGTAAAAGATAAAAAAAATTAATTAATATTTTTTCGAACTTACTGGTAATAAATTTTGTAATAGACTGTAGATATGAAGGCATTACCAAATTATAAGCCAAGAGATGATGCTTATCTTGAAGCGTTTTTTGGTGCTGACTATAGTAATGTTGAAGAATGTAAGTTTTTGATGAATTATATATTATGTGTATAATATCAAATATATACATATCACTTTTACTTGTTTATTGTTTTAGATGTTACTAGCGTTGTAATGGTTAACTTACCTGCAGTACGCTGTCATGTTCAAGCTGCCGGTTCTCTTACTGTAAAATTTGGTTGCAAAGGAAGAACATTAGTAGCTCATGAAGATTCGTAAGTAGCTATATTATATATAAACGTATAATATAATTAAATATAATTGTCTTCTTTTATACTTAGATATCGACCCCATTGCAGAGGAAAGTTTTATAAAAATTATGAATATACGTTAAAAGCAGGCCAGTATGATCCAGATCTAATAAAAATTTGGATGGATGCTGATAATGTAAGCAAATAAAAGTCTAGATATACTATTGATAATTACTGAACAGTTTTATTACAAAATTTATATAGGGCCAAGCTTTTAGAAGAACGGATGATGGAGATATTATAGTCACTTATGATTATTCTAAATTTGGTTGTCCCATTCAACCATATCGACTAGATGATTTTGTTCCAGATTTGAGAATGTAAAAAAATATACCATTGCATAATTACATTTTTTTGTATTCTTAAATTGTAATTAGCCTGTAAAACAAAATTATTGAAAATTAGTGTGGATGCTGATACTAGAGATTCTTCTACTGGAGTACCATTTACTGGAACATACATTCTCATTGAAATATTTGGTGCAACCGGATATAGCTATAGTAAAAAAGTTAGAGATATGGGTACGAAGAATAAATTTTTAGATATTATTCATTGATTATTCTTATTCAATTTATTTACTGTCTTAGGATGCCTTCGTGAACCACAACGACTTTCGGAAATGATTAAAGAATGGAAACATCAACAATTAGCATTAAAAATGGCTGCCCAACGTCGTAGCAAAAAAGATGATGGTAATAATAGTACTTCTACTAGTGGAAATAGTACAATAGCTAGTGGTGGCAGTAATGGTACAACTAATTATAGCAACAGTAGTAGTGGTAATGAAAAACTTGACTTTGAACCTGGAAGTGTACTCTTTGAGTTTAGTGGTACAAGACATCCAATCAACATTTGGAATCGAGTTGTGAGTTTATAAATATTTTTTTCATTACATTTGCTTGTATAAGAAAAAGTAACATTTTCTTTTATTATTATAGAATTACAGACCTTGTCAGAAACCTCAATTTATTGAAGATGAGAAATTTACTGATGATGTAACTTTACCTGATGAAATTTTAGACAGACCATATGAAATTTTTGGAGACAATAACGAGAATAAAATTGTATGGGACCAACTTAGTCATCAAAGAGTGTAAGTTACGCACGTAATGACGTGTGTCACACTATATACATATGACATAGATATTAATAATAATTGTACACTTTTTATATTATCTAGTTATCTCTTTATGGCCGTTGGTGTCGACCCGTATAGTTCAGTCTGTAACTTTGTCACGATATTTGGCGTGTCATTACCAACTTCAGACGAAATACCAGATCTACTAACTTTTCTCATTTACGTTTTTCTTGTCATTCTGTGTAAGCCAATATAATACTAATAGAGTTTTTGTATGATGCTAATGATTATGTCACATTTTTTTCAGGGTTAACACTTGTCGTATGTGGATATCATTGTCGACGCTCTGTAATTAGACGACAAATTATTTATGAAGCTAAATCTGATCGTTTAGGTACGTTACATAAGTTTGTTCACATTTATATATGAATATAACTTGAATATTTGTCTTTCCTTTATTCACCGGTAATTCATTGTCATATAAATATCATGTAATTATATAATTAGTTGTAGATTGTTTTCGCCATAAACAAAAATCTTATAAAAGTTGATTTTCTTGATTACAATAACATTAATAAGCATTAAATAATACATATAATAGAGATAATAATAGTAATAGAAAGTATTAATAGTAGTAAAACATAAAAGTTTTCAATAATTAATGGTCTTCCAAACAAATGCAAGAAAGCATTTTGAATTCTTTGTTGTGGCACATTGATAATGACTATTGTCAATCTTTTTGTTGAGCAAATGATAATTATTTCCTGGAGAAAATGGGTTGTTTAATCCAAAAACACAATCGAAGAGCAGTTATAAATGATGAGCGTTCTATAAACAAAATAAAGAAATTTTACTTCTAGTAGAATAGTGTTGAGCTTTTTTTAATAATCTTATAGTTAATTTATCTGTTACATTAGATTCATTAGCAGTCAGTGGATGTTGCCACTCTGCTTCAAGCTCCGATTAATCACAAATCACATTATTGACTGGTAAAGCCATTTTATTATTTTAGTTGTAACACTCAATTAAACTTTTATATTTGGACGTGTGTCTACTTGTACAACTAAAACTCAACTAAAGAGAAAAAAGAATTTTTCTCTCTAAATCGGTGGCGTCTTTATGTGAATGCATGATAAGAAAGTAATCATATAAGATAATATATGCAAGATTCTTAGTTATGAGAGGGAAATGAAACACTATGATTTTTACATATATGAGTAAACTTTGAATGCATTCAATTATTATGAGTTACCGGTGAATATACTACAAGGGAAAATAATCGGATTCACATTAATATGTATGTATTATTCATATAAAAATGTTATTTTTATTTTCATGTCTCATCGTTTAGAGTTAGCTGCATGGTCAATTATATATGGTTATGAAAAACTTTTACACGAGTCAGTAGGAGTTAAAGATGAAGCAAGAGAAGAAATCAAAGGATTAAAACAAGTTACAAAGAAAACCAAAGGTTTTGTTGGAGGTAAAGCTGGATTTAGTAAGAAGAAAGCATCAGGAGAACAAAGTAGAGGCTCAATTATAAAACCAACAATATCAAAAGCTCAAATTGCAGCTCTTAGAAAAAAGTCTAACACAAAACTTGGTAAGAGATCACAATCTAAAATTTCTATTAAAAAGTCAGTGATACTGAAATTGGCGGAAGATATTCCAACAAAAAGAAAAGAGTAATGATACTTTCTCACAACACCATTATTATTACTATATATCGTGATGTACAGTACTTTGTTAAAAGAAAAATGTAAAAAAACATGTCTACATGTCTCTTCTTTAGTGAAAGTACCTTTTATTGCGTGCTTGTTTGATTAGATATCTTATAAAAAAGCATATATGCTATAGAATAGATAGATATTCTTTTATATATAAATAAAGATATATTCAATTACAAGAAATGAATTTCAAAAATGAACTTTCCTTCTTTGTGGTGTTCCACACATAACTTTACAGTGTACAAACAAAACCATAAATTGCTAAATACTCTTTTCCTTATTTCCTCTGTAAATTAGTACAATGACTTGGAAAGAATGTCTTGTCAAGACAAAAACTAAATAGGGCAACAAAAGTCAGTGCCTGGAAAAATGACTATATATACATATATGTGTGTATATGTAAGCATCTCTCTTCTTCTCTCTTTTATGTCTCTCATGCAACACTTTTTGATATCATGTACATCAGCAATAAGTAACTAAAGCTAAACTGACATGAAACCATGTAGAAATGTAAAAGTAATGACATATAAAAAAGTACAAGTGTGGAATTCTCTCTCTCTGCTCACTTTACTCTAGTTATATAAAATGCTCGCTCCACATCCACATATTTTCCATTTGACTTGTTTGAAGAGTATAAGTAAGTAGCAGAATGAGAGAAATGTAGAAGAGAATTTGTGGGTTTCAAGCGTTGAGATCTATCCAACCACTTAAGAATTGAACCATGAACAACTCGAACCACTGTGCTTCTACTATATATACTATTATAATATGTACTAGTGAAAGTACAACACAAGGCAAATGGGAAATAGAATAATATATTCTTCTTTCTCCACCACTACGAACGTTTATACAATATATACATACTACTTCACAAATACTATATATATATATATATAAGATATACTTCCTTTACTACAAACTTCACATAAATGCTACACTTCTTCTTGCTTGCTGTGCTATGTGTATATCTATATATTATACTAACTATATAAGAAGTAAAAGTGCAAACCATCATCCTTGAGTGTATCGATCCTTCTTTCACCCGTACAGTGAACAACGTATATACCAATTCTTCTCCGCGTGTGCTCTTGCTTCACACAACTTTCTCTCTCTCTCTCTCTGTGTGTGTTATAGTGAGTGTAGACCCAGGTCTTGGTTTTGCTCTTGCTGCATCATAGCAAATTCGATAATGAGGCAAGCATTGCTTTCCATTGCGGAGAAAGCAATGCAGTATTTTAGTCCCGCCGTTGGTAGCAACCAACACTGATCTCCAAAACTGTCTCTCTCTCTCCTCTGTCTCTGTGTCGCTTTCACTTGTACTTAGTACTTTCTCCGTTGTCTGTGTCTATCGTCTACCTTTGTGTCTCCTTTCTTTTTCTTGTCTTCGTCATCGTCCTGTCAGTGTCTCTACCCTTTTGTCCCTTGTCAAAATTCTTTTCTTTTCCCTTGATAAAAAAACACAAGGAGCCAGAAGAACTCGTTGAATGTAAATTCAACATTATAGCCTTTCCTTTTCTTTTCGTCGTTATCAGTATCAGGAAGAAAAATGTGTAGGTGTACTAATCGAGCATTATCATGCTAGCTACTACTAGTCAAAGCTACTACTACATACTACAATACACCTGCTTCCTTCAAATTGTAAAAGTCAAAACAAAAATTGGAATTAGTCAATCAGTGTCAGCAGTGTTGTGATTCTTGTAGAAAAGAAAAAGCTCTGTATGTTGTTGTGTGGAGTGCTCTTGTCTCAATAATAAGAAATATAATATCTTATATGTAATTTAATATATTATACCATCAAAAAAGATCTTCTTATCCAAGTTTTCCATTACAAGTTATATATAATATTAAATTCCTTCCTGTAAAATTTTAAATATCTTATAATATATGTATTGCCGACCTAAAAAAGATACATACAAGAAATATATATATATAATATCAAATTTTTATACACACGTATAGTTTTTCTATTTAATCTCTTTACATAAGTACATATACATATATATACATATAAAAGTGTAGAAAAAAATCTTGTAAAACTTTAAACACTATTCATAACATCACACAATTGTATTAAGCAACGCCAGACAAGAAGAAAGGTTTTATGTGTATGGCAAAGAAGAAGTAAGAGTCTTTGAGAAGAAAATCTTTTCTCACTGTGGAATTCTTCTAGTTAAATATTTATTGAGAAGTGCCACTTTCTCTCAGTGATTACAAAACGAAAAAGTGAAGAAGAAAGTATAATAGTATTTTTGACTGACACTGACTGAGAGAGGAGTGAGTATATGAAAGTGTATTTTTTTGCTGTGAATATAATATATATGTGAGAGAGAATTGCATTATTATGGCTGCTAAAGAAGACTCAACAGGAAGCTCAACCTCATCACCGTCAATTCGTGACTCGACAGCAAATGATTCTGTAAGGCATTTATTATTGAGAATAAATTTGCAATAATGCAACAGAGTACCATATATACATAGACATATATATATATATAGTCGTTAATAGTATTAGCTTACAGTCATAAAAGAAACTAAAGTAACCATTATACGACTTTGATCTCAGTTTTCCTCTCTTGTCTAATACTCTTTTTGCACGCTACATAGTACTACATTATAATGACATTGTCTCTTTTTCTACTACTCATGTTATTCATTGTGTAAAAAGTTGGACTACTTATAATAGTATATATAGTATCATTCTCATGTGTAGTAGTAATAGTAGTTTTCTCTGATTATACTATATTCACATTCTCTGTAGTTTGCTGTTTGTATGTACATTATTGTGTACACAACTAAAGTATTTGCTTTTTAGGTATTCTCTCTTACTATATATTCTCCTAGATTTACACACTACAATATGCATACAAATCGTTGTTTACTATATATATATATAGTATGTAGCCGTTGTGTAAATTTGTACTTGAGATTACAATAGATAAACCATTTTGCATGATTACGTAATTGATTGTAGGTTGAGAAAATTGACGGCAAAGTAACTGGAATAGAACGAATAAAGAAACTAATGGGGAGCTCAAGTAAGTTGATGTGTCTAGCTATAGTGTTTAATTAAATTATGGCTTTTATTAGATTGTTGTTGTAGACAGTAGTAGAACTATGTGCTATTGTAGAGAAAGTAGTGAATAGTAGTAGTAGTAGTAGAATTGATATAAAACTTTTTTCTGCATGACTTACTTTTGCATGTCTCTTTCAGTAGTTTATTTAATATTTGTCCTAGTGAGTAGTAATGTAGTCTCTAGTACATATATTTCTAAAGTTAATTTTCTAAACCAAACTTTTATAGGTAGGAAAAGTACTGATCAGCAATCAACAGATGTACCCGAGAAACGAAGATGGAGAAGAGTTTGGCAAAAACTTGGGTAAGATAATAAACTTTGTTGACTTAATGTAATATGATATTGGTGATTTGTGGTTGTTACGTATTGACATACTTTCGATCGTATATATCTGTATATTCGCATGAGAGATGATGCTAGAAAAAGAGAAGAGAAAAGAATAAGTATCTAGTAGAAAAAAGATTTGATACGTAAACAAATGAAATGATATATTGTTGTCGATTGTGAAAACAGTGGGAAAGCTTTGGTAAAAAAAGAAATGGAAGAAGTAGTCGCTGAAGCAGAAGCAGCATCGGAAGTTGCTGAGGAAAGAACGACGTCTGACTCGGGAAGCTTTAATAATGATGGGCAACCAAGAATTCGTGGAACGTTTAGAACGATACAACAAGATGAATTGAATATACTCTTTGATTTAGTAGAGCACCAAGCTTTTGAAGGTATATAGTATAAATATATGATATATAGTAAATGTTGTAAGTAACAAACAACAACAACAAGAGACTCATTAGCATTTGTTTGTATGTTGTATGTTATCAGGTTGTTTTCACTTGAGTGGGCATTTTTGCCAAGTTCTCAATATTGATTATGCAGCTGCTGTCAAACTCCAAAGGAGAAAAGGTTACGATGAGCAAGCGTGGGCAACAGCATTAGCAATGTGAGAACTAGGAATATTTTAGTATAATAGAATCTCGAGAGAGAGAGAGAGAGAGAACCTTTATTCTTTTTTTCTTGCATTATGTAATTTTTTTGTATGATTGAATTTTTTATAAAGAGCATACATAAATCGCAAAATGCCTGCTGACAAACCAAGTTACATAGGGTAAGTAGTACTAATATTATTTACGTAAAATTCAATAATTTTTATAGATATATAACATAGTTGACAACAACTTTTTCCTTATTATAGACGTAAGGCTGAGAGATGGATGATGAGGAATCGAGGAAACTTGTTTGGAGGTAAAATTTATAACAATAAAATGAAATGTCAATTAATGTCCATGTCTCTGTCGCAATTACATATATACTATAACAGAGTCTTTCGTCACTCTCCTAATTTAGCTTTTTATTAATAGCTTACTCAAATCTATTCCTCGTACTAATTTTCTCTAATACATATAATTTGACATGACATTGACTTTTGTTCCTCACTCACTTGTCAAGTGTCACATTAGCAAATCTAGTCATGAGAATGTCATAAATAATTCATTTTTTTCCTTATATGCATTTATATAGGAGAACATCTCACAAATGCAGAGAAATTCTTCAAAAGAAACTGTCCAGAGCCAAAATAAACTACTATTATATTATTATATTATGATCTACTAGTGAAACTCACAAATGACTTTAAAAAAAGAATGACTTGAGCAGCACAAAGACGTAAGAAGGAAAAAATATATATCACACAAGACTCGTCTTCTTCAAAATATATATAGCCAATTCCAACTTTCACCTAAAATATAAAAAAATACGACCATGTATAAAATATACAATACAGAGAGAGAAGAGATGATGGATAGAACAGTGTTGTTGTTCAAACCACTTACTTGTGTACACAATGACAAGAAGACTATAAGTTATTTTTTGGTGGAAAAAGAAGAGCAAACACAGAGGCGTTGACGTTGCGTTGTTCCTGGTGTTATCATCATCATTTCATCATGTACTTTCTCTCTCTCTCTCTCTTTACTTTTACCTGCAAAACCAACCTGCATACATCTGCCTACTACTATCAAATCAACCTTAATCTAGTACGTAACTCTCTCTATATATATAGTGGTTCTTTATTACATTATACAAGTCACACAAAAAAATATATATAGTCAAATATTACAATAGCATCAACACATATTATACTACTGTGAGTACTAAAATTGTATATCCTGAGAAAAAAAACATATTGCAAATTGAGCAGCAAGAAAAAAAATCAATCAGTATTCATACATAACTCTTATATATACTTACATACCTTTATGTAGAAGATACCAAAAAAATACACTGATAGTAGTTATATACACAATAGTCTCAAGAAAAAAAGACATATGAACAAAAAGTTGAGGTCACAAGTGCTAGTATGTATTTTTAGTCACTCGTATTTGTAATCGTAAACCTTTGTACCTTTAGAAAATGTAGATTTCAAAATACAAATAAGGACTCAAAAAAACAGAAATTTCATTGCGGTCTATATATAATATATATTGCACATATGCAAAAAATATAACTGTGTCATCTCTCTTTTTCTTCATGATATATTTTACAATTACACCTATCTATCTACTTTGTGATTTATAGTATGAAATTAAAAGTTAGAAAGTACAGTTCGCAGTAGTCATCAAACCAAAACCAGTAATAAGACGATTCCTTCCTTTTTCGTGAACCGAATAACTAAAATATGTCCTCATCCTCATCTCGTGTCGTATATCTATACATATAAAGTAAGTAAAGTCTCTCTAGATTTAATTAATGTTATACTTAATTATTAGCTATATAAAATTTCAGCCTGTTTCTACTTACTACTATAAATTCATAGTATGTGACTTGACACGCAAAGTGCAAATGTATGTGGACATTATTTGCACATGCAACACATATAAAATACATTATACATATTATACTTTATATATAGTACCTACTTGACTATATATAAATGTATGTAAAAAAGAGAAATATATATCAAGCTATTACATTTATAGTTACTCTAGATTTTAGTTTAGTACATACATACTATACTATAAAACTAGATTGTACTACTACTACAGTTCTCAATTATACTTACAACAATTATACAATATACTTATGTAGTAGTAAAAACTAATGAGACCAGAGAATCACAGAGCGGGCCAGAATTATTTGTGGACGATGACGACGATTACTCGATTACTTATATATAAGCCATATGCATATGACATTATTACATTACGTTAGTTATGTATAAAAAACGTACTATATATTACTAAAATGTAACATGTAAACATGATAATACTTTTTAATGTAGTCAAATTCAGTAGAATTTTACTTGAATATATATACTTATAGTCATTATAGAGTTTAAAAAAGGTCTAAAAACAATTTTACTTTCTCTGCTCTTACTTCTTCTATATATACTTCTACTACATACTAACTGCAAACGAAAAGACATATTGCTGCAATACTATATATACTTGTTTAAAAAAACTACTAAGTTGAATTCAAAGTCTTCGGGATACTTCACAACATGAGTATAATATCTCTCTCTCTAGTTATTTGTAGTGTAGTTGCAACATTTTTACTTGCCACATATTATATTCTGTGAGTCTGTAATACATATATACACTAATATGTGCCATATTATATATTTCACATAGAGTTTCTCTGCCTGATTTATATTCTGGAAAAAACTTCCTTTACAATTTACATTTCAAACGATTCTACAGAATACACAACATCTATACAAAAATCCAAGATTTTTTGCGAATGAAGAGATATCGCGTTGTAGAAATAAAAAAATATATATATACGTTATAGTTAGTGACGAAAAAACCATATAATAATTTACAAGTGATACATGATACGTACCTTATGCATTATTTCTACAACTACTACAATACTGCATGCGACATTATATTATATAGTTTAAAAAACTACACAAGTACTGGTACTTTGTAGTCAAACAACACTAGTGATTCTTTCTAATTCAAAGTGCCCTTTTACGAGTCTCAAACTTTACTACGCAGAAATATCTCTTCTCTCTCTCGAACCTGATAGTATATATATACATATTATAGTAGTCACAACATACAAAATATCTTAACTAGACGACTCTATAGTATCAAAAAAGTATCGAAGAAGAACACTATTATTACTCTGTATAGGTATATATTGTTGTTATCTATTATATTATTATATATATACTACATATATACAAAATGATTCTCCAAGTCCCATTCTATATAACCAAAAAACGAAGACATATATATAGGTACTATTTGTGTAATCTATGTGTCTGTTATTGTTATCGTTAAATTTGTGACTTTTCTTGACTATACAATATGTCGAAAAAAAATGCAGTATGTACTATCTTGTCTCTTTTTCAATATCTGTATCGTTATTATACTCTCTCTATCTCTTGTTGTCAACTCTCTGGTAGAAAAAAAACTTGTAGTAGTATACTTATAGTATAGTAGAAGATTATGTACAGTGTTATATGTTATTATATGTAATAATAGCCATTATGTGCCATAATACTACATTCTGCAAAATCATCTCCTCTTAATATCTTATGGCTTTATAGGTGTCTTAAAATGAGTAAAAAAAGGAAACACTCTCAAAATAAAAAGATATATAATGTATAAGACAACATGAAACAGTTTGTGTGTAAAACTTTAAACATCAACAGTTAAGATAAGAAAAAGTAATCAACTTGTTTATGATGACATATTCAAAAAAAGATTTGAACTGTACTATATAAATGTGTAAAGTACAAAATGAAAAAGAATGTTTGTAAGATACTATGCTATAAAACCCAAGAGACAAAAAATATTTAACTAAATGTAAAAAAAGAAGAAATGCTATGAAGGAGATTGTATAATAACTTGAACAATTGCCTTCAGAATTATTACCAAAAATAGAAAAACCAATAATGTTTAGTACAGTTTTTATGTACAAATGCCTTGTTTCTATTCTCTCATAATATATTATCGAACAATAAAGAAAAACCAAAGAATACAATATGAGACTTTGTTGTATATATAACTATTAGTTAGTTCCATATTGCAACCTACATCTATAAGAATGAATGAAAGTAGACTTACTGTGTAAAAGAAAGTAAAAGAAGAAAAGAATTCTCTGATTTGCTTTTTAGTTTGCATTGAATACTTTCTCGTTCTACAAAAGAGAGAGACGTGTTGAGTTTTCCTTTTTATAATATTATGCGGAAATTTGCAATTTTCTCTCTCTCTCTCTGTTCAATAGATGAGGAGAAAGCATATATGCATTGTTAGAGTTTGCATAGAGGCTTATACTTTGGCACAATTCCAAAAGCTACATGACTCGATTCATTAGCACCTCTATTCTTATATGGCTTTCATAGAAGCGCACAATATGCTTTTTTTGTAATGCATATATCGTCGTGGAACGGAAACCAAAAATTTCCATATGCAGTAAAAAAAGAGAAGACGAAGAATACTTGAAAAGTGCTTTTGTTCGTGATTGTCCCATTATTCAACGAAAAAGCTAGAAAAAAGAGCTTAAAAGTTGGAGAAAGAGGAAAAAACACTTTGGTTAATAGTAAAATATTACATTGAATTGGTCCAAAAGATAATCTCCCAGCTCAGTCATCAGCACAGTGAAAGAAGAAAGTTAAAATGGTCTATAACAAAACACTACAAATAAATACTTCCTCCAGCAGTGTAGGTACATCAAATATATTACAAAACTATACGACACTTTCTCCTCATAGTAATTTCTATCTTTCTTGGGGCAAGATGTGAAGCAATAAATACTATAAACTTTTTTCCTTTTCTTGTTCTCTACTTTCTCCAAGATATCGATCGGCATGAATTGTTGTTTTTATTTTGAGCACATCACACCATTCTACTCATGAAATTTTAATAAAGGGTCGAGTGTTTGGTAGTGGCATACTTGCTCTCTTTCTATCTACTCAAAATTATAGATTAGAGAGAGAGAGAGAAACATGTAGAGTAAGAAGGAAAAAGGCAATATAACTAAGCAGCGATAGTCAAAGGCCAAGCCACACACATACATACATACAAGTCTCCTCAATGAAATTTCCAACAAATACAAATATGATGACTACTTTGCTGAACGTAATATCCTTGCAGATGGTCCTTGTGTGTAGTGGATCAATGCATCATGAGAGAGACTTGTACAAAAACTACTGTACAGGAGTGAACGTATATGTACACTATATATATTTTATAGGGGAGTATCAAATATATTGCAACACGAGATTCATAAATCAGATTTGTAGACAGATTTTATCGACCCATAAGTCGAATACCACTAGTTACTTTATACTTTGCATTCGGTTTAGGTCAAAGATCACAGAAAGTTTATAGTCTACGCCTATCTATGTGTCTAAAAGGCTAAACTTACGTACATACAAAAAAAAGTTTGCATGGAATGTTGGAAACTATATAGGAAAAACTATAGTACATATAGACTAGACTATATATAGTACATGTACAAATCGTTATATAGGCAGCTTCATCGTCTGAAGATTTTTCTAAATTGCTTCTTCCAAAATAAAAGGGGAAGGTGCAAATGGCTTTTGGCAGGCGATCTGTATTTTGCTGCCATTTCAAGACACAAAATTCCACATCTTTTTATGCAAAATAAAATGTACATAGACAACATTAACAAAGTCATAAACCTGCTAACTCTCAGGACACAGGAAGTGATAATGGCTCTCACACCAAAGAGGCATCTGTAGAATATATATTTTTGACACCAGTACATTGCAAGAATTTTTAAAATGTATATTTATATAATATAATATAGTAAAAAGTAGTAAAAAAGAAAAGTCCATAAACGATTTATAATGTACTGGAAAATGTTTTCATAAAAACTTTTTTTGCTGCAATTGCAGATATCACATCTTCTTCTCTTTTTTTAGCTCTTGACATAAAATGATATATTATTTATACTGATTTCGAACTAAAGTTTTACTACTACATATCTCTATAAGTATTTCTCACACATTCTTACTCGTATAAAGAAAGAATCGACTGCAATCAAAAATATGTAGGTCACAATGCATTTTCCTAACTTTACTTATGAGAACTTAAGCCAATGCATAATACCTTGATGAAACTATAAATTTCACTTTCAACTTGTACATACATATATCACTTTCATTGTCACTTTGAATGCAATGTCAATGCCAAGAAGATTATAAAGCTTCTATTGTTATTTCATTAGCGTGTGTGCAAACATGTTCCTTCCTTCCTTTGTATTTTTTTATGCATTTTATGTTATTAACAACTCTCATCGAGCAAAAGATATGATTGCAAAATTATATTGTGTACACAGTAGCAGTGAAAATAATTTTTTGAATTTTTCACATCCTCCATTAGTATTAATTTTTTTCTTCTTCTTTATTTATTTATATCTTTGATACACGTTATATTTTACACACTATACAATATTTAATACACTCTCACTTTATGATTATTATTTTCTTCAAATCGTATATATCTCTCAACACGTTAGTATTTTTTTTCTCACAATATCTTAAGTATACATTTATTATTTTCATTCAAAAAGGTAGTAGGATCAAATGCTATATATGTATATACACACTGTTGTACAACATATATAAATATAGTACTATATTCTATTATAATAAAAAAGTTTGATGTTTGAGAGAGAGAGAGAAAGTGTAATTAGTGCATCACCACTCTACAATTCATCAAGTTATCAAAGTGCACAAATATTATAAGATACATCAAAAACTTCTCTCTCTCTCTCTCTCTTTGAGTTCTAGGTCATCAGTGCAATAAAAAAAGAATTTTTTTTGTATCCGCTAAACGACTCTATAGTTTCAAGTGAGAATTTCGTTTCATTCACATTATTATTACACTTGTCTTTACTGAACCGTAAAGAATATATATAATCATAATCTATCTGTTTACAAGAATAATAAATAGTTTCATACATGCCAACAACTTGTAATGTGTAGTAGTATCTCTATTCAACGACATTTTCTTACTACGAACCTCAAGTTCAATTGCATGCAAGCCGGCATTTTTTGTGAGTAAAATGTTATATCTACTTATAAATTACTACAAAAAAATTGAACATAAATTATGTTAACTATCAGACTTAACATAACAATTATAACAAATAAAATGAAATATTTTTCAACAAAACAATAAATATATATATTATATATAACAACTGCTACACAAAAAGAAAAAAAAATAAATTACCAAACACTCTATAATAAGAGATTATATTAATTTTCTTGTAGAAAGTCACTCTTTTTTAACACTTGTGTGAGTACATAAAATAAATTATAGAGTGTGTGTAATTAAAAGCAGTGTGTCCAAGATGATATTTTTTTAGAAAATTCAGAAGATTGACTTGGCACAGTTGTAAGTAGTTTCACAGTTTTTTTACTCTGAGCTTTTTTGTCTTATAAAGTCGTGTCTATCATAAAGCACGTGTGGATATAGAGAGTTCATTTACTTTTATTGTTAATTGTTAAAGGTCACTTCAAGTTGTAGTAAGTAGTAAGAAAGTCGCTATTATGATTGTCCAAAAAATGCAAGCACTCTCAATCATTTTATCACCATTAAAAGTTTATACAATTGCATTTTTTGTGTTCTTTAAATCTTTATCCTAATACCCCGGAAAAAACACCAAGTACACTTTTTTTTATATTTCATCCTAAATATTTTTCATTGTTTCTTGTTTTAATTTGAGCAAATGTCTCAAACTTGTCTCTTTCATTTTTTTCTGTATTGCTGTCTCTCTCTACTATGAATGTAAAATCCTGACTAGAAAAATTTACACACTTATCATCGTTTTTTTCTACATTGAAAAGTCGTTTATATAAAATTGTCATTTGTATAATATATGTATGTACATTTGTTATTTTGTTTGCTTGCTTTCTAAGTATGTATATAGTAGTAATAATAAAATCGTTGTTGTACTTCTTAATTGTAGTTAAGTATCTATATCTGTAGCCAGCATACATATATATATCATGGTAAAGTTAGTTTTATGAGTAAATAATAATAGGCAATAATGGAATTATGTAACAAAAGAAACTTATATTCTTTGTGCTACACAATAAGGATGCGTCAGTCAGTTTATATGATTTTGTCTATGTCTCTGTCTGAATTGAAAAAACTATTTTTTAAACAATGTTTTTACACCAAATCTAAAATAGTCCCATAACTTATTGACAGAATACTGTTTGAAACAATATAAACCTGTAAAAAAAGATTACACAATTTTAGTAAAACGTTGAATTCTGATGATAATAATATTTTGTTAATTTTTAGTTACGGATATACTACTAACCTTGTGTAGGATCATTTGCTCTTGAGAATGCATAGACTACTCTATTTCCCATATCATAAACAATATTTCCTGTTTCTGGAATATTTGGTGCTCCCCATAAAACATCAGAGATTCCAGTGCCGGGATCAGGGTCATTAGTTAATAATTCGGATGATAAGCCTGCTGACTCTCTGTTCAATCTAAAAATTAAAAAAAAATTATGTTATAAACTTATAATATAAATAGTTTGATTCATAGTCATCATTTTCTCTTAAGTAATTACCTTAGTCTATCTCTTCTCTCAATTCTCAACTTTCCAAATCCAGGTTCATCTGGAACAACGCCAAAGTAGCTCATAAAGAATGGCTTAGCCACTTCACAAATCATATCAACAATATCTCTTCCTTCTCCATCTTCAGTAGTTGAGCTACTACTTCCAGGTTTTTCTCCAGAAGAAGAGTCCTCATGTTTTTTATCAGGGTTTTTAGAAGCTGGTCTGTTTGAAGGTCTAGAAGATGAAGATGGTCTATTTGGCTCTGATCCAGAGAGTAGATAATGTTTTACATAAGTTTGAACCTTATCAAAATGACAAGAAAAGAACAAACTTTTAATATGTGTTCACATACAATAAGTATAAAAAATAAACATATAATAATGCACTGGTAAAATTAATAGATTTTACTTACAATTTGAGACAACATATTTTTCAATGGTGAGCCTCCACTGCCTCCTCCTCCACTACTACTTGAGTCTTGATTATTAGAATATGATGGACCAGAAGAAGATGATCCACCAAATGATGGTCTATTATGATGATTATTACTACTGCTACTACTACTCATAGAAATATCTTCTTCACTAATTTCATTAGACTCAACTGGTTCTCTCATTGGTTTAAATTTTGTTGCATAGTTTGGTGGTCTATGATATGAATCACCACCTGAACTACTAGAGTCTAAATTGTTGTGATTTGGTGGTGGGCGAGATGGTGGACCTTTTGACGGCGGTGTCAAGAAAGATGTAACAAGGTTACTGACCATACCTTGAATCATTGGTGAAGTTGCAACTTGAGACACTAGAGGAAGAGCATTTTGCATAATAGCTGATACTTTATCACCATCATTTCCACCATTACTTCCTCCATTAGCCATAGCACTTGAAAGTAATGCACCAGCAATATTCATCAAAGCTCCTGTTCCTGAGTTATCTTTTGCTGATGATGATGATGATTGTGATGATTTATTATTACTTGATTTAGATTTTGCTTTTGGTTGATTTTGTTGTTGTTGCTGTATTGGAATTGGTTCTGATGAAGTAGGATGTCTTCTTGGTCTAGCAAATTCAGCAAGATTTTGTTGATGATTAGGATATTGTTGTTGTTGTTGATCTGGATAGTGACTACGACGAGTCATTGGTGCTGCTGTTTGATATTGATTTTGATAATAAAATCCACCATTAGTAGGACCATAAAATTGATTATTTGATTGAATTGGATTTGTTGTCAACACATGTTGAGTTTGTGTTGATTTAGACATTGCTGCTGGTTGTTGTTGATGTGAAACTTGTTCAGAAACAACTGGAGCTGAGACTAATTCTACTTTTTGTAATTGTTGTGGTTCTACATTCAATGGAGGTGAAGCAATTGGTTGTTGCTCTGATGCTGTTGTTAATGATACAGTTCGACCTCTTGGACTATTATTGCTATTATTTTTCTTTACTCTTCTACTTTGATAAGCAGATTGTGGTTGTTGAGAATAGCTTCTAGATACTGTTACACCACGTTTGACACGTCTATTTCCAGGTATTCCTGGAATTGAGCTAGGATGACCATAATTTGTATAACCATCATTACCATGTCCCATTGGATTGATATAATTATTTAGATTGTTCATTCCATTAAAACCACTTGGTGGCATAGATTGATGTCCTTGATCCATTGGAGGCATTGGTGGTAATGGATTATTATTTCTATTTGGACTTGGTTTAAATACTCTGGAGAGAAAATTTGATGTTGTTGCTACAAGTCCTTCATTTGCAACGTTATAAAGGGAATACTCAACATAGCAATAACCTAAATTGAACTCACGAGACCAGACAAGATAACGATCCTATATAATAATAAAATATTTTTCATATGTTCAAGTCTTACTTCTATAATATGATATATTTAAATTTAACAACTTTGTTAACTTTATACCTGATAGGATGATACCCAACCTCCTACATCAACTCTTTCAAGTAATTCTGATGCTGTAGATGAAGGTAAAACAGTTGTAATTCCATTGATGACATCTTCATAACCTAAACTAGAAATGATTGCACGAACAAACTGAAATGCTTCTGCTAACACTGTGCTATTTAATGGTTTACGATTCTTAATTGGTCTTGGTGTAGTTTCAAATGGATTTAATGTTTCAGTTGAATTATTGTCATCAAAATCATCAATAAAATCATTCTCTTGAGAGTCAGATGAGGCAACATGAGACAAAGTTGTTGGAGGGGCTCTACTAGAGATCTCACCATTTGTTGTAGAATGATCTACTGTTTGTAACTCATCTTCTTCACTTGACTTGTCATCTTCTGGTCTTCTTTTAATTATTAATCTAGGTGTACGACCATTTCGAGTTCCTGGTGGTGAATTTTCACTCTGTTGCTTATTATACGATGGGCATCTGTAGCATTATAATATGAATAATGAATGAGTATCAGTATGTATGAGCAATAATAGGTTTACTACACACAGTCTTTTATATATAAGTATGCTATATACATAACCAATAAATTTTTTGTACTGTTTTAGAATACTAATATAATATAATATGTACTTACTTTTTAGGAATGTGCTGCAAGCAACATAATGGTTCGTTTAAACTAACTCCAGCATAAACCCAATGAGAATCACACCATCTGTAAAAACCACCTAACCATTTTGGTGGAGCTGTAAAATTAAAATAAATCATTAAAAAAATAATTGAAAAAGTGAACTCATCATCATTTATGTAGTTAATTTATTATTTGTAAACTCACTAAGTGACTCCAACGACGTTCCATCTTCTTCAAGTGCTTGATTTTCTGCTTGTACATCTGACCTAGCAAATTGTTGTCCATTATTATTTCCCATTCCATTTGGGCCAACAACAAATTTCCATGTACGACGAATTTCATCAAGTTTCATTTGTGGTGAAGTTTCAAAAAATCTTGGAAGTGGTACTTTATGAGACTCATTGAAACGTTGACAAGCTAATGTACGTGTAGCAGCTAATACAACTGTTTGAACAAGTGGTGAATTTTCATTCCCATCTGACATGGCTTGTATCAATTGTCGACATATTGTGGCACATGATATTTTATCATCTTTTGCTGAACAATTTGCATTGACTGGTAATCCTATATAAATAAAATTTTAATAATAAAATCAGTCTTCATGTATAATAGTAATACATGCTATTTATACGTTAGTTTAATGACTCTGTGCTTAATGAATGAACAAATGTTTTATTTCCGCCACTGATGATAGTTAATTTCATACTATCACATGTGTAGCTGTCACTCACACTTTTACAACCTTGATAATTGCATTGTATATATCTTACAAGAAATTCTCACGTGTAATATTAGAATAACGAACTGAAAATGGGTCATAGTTCATCATACTTTCATATACGTGTTGTTCCTATATTTAGAAAAATCTATTACTATATCAGCAGCTTCCCGTTACTCTCTTCTTCTTCTTTCGCTTCTCCTTCCACTCCTTCATTTCAAAGAGCAGTTACAACAAATATCTAATAAGGCGGCAGTAAGTGTTGAGGAATGCTAAACTATTAAATGCACACGGGAAATAAATACAACGGAACAAAACGGGAATTTGAGACAACAAGAAAGGACAATATAAAACTGAATAATTGATTAGGACAATTACAACTTCAAAAATTCCATTATGGAATCTAATATACTAACACAGCTAGCATAACAGTAATATTATATTTGCAGCTATATGCACCTTTTTTCAATTATACAGAGTTCAAGGAAGGATAAAAGCATTAAGATGATGCACTTTGTCTCTGCATTCTTGTCTGTGATCAGTTCAAAGTATTTTTAAAAAGGTAGATGAACCCTTCAAGGTCCAAAACTTCAGATTCCCCTTCTTTACTAAAACCTCATATAAGATCTTTTACCTTGATCTTTCATCTGACCTCAGCTATTATTATTTTTTCCAGGTGCATTTACTATATATTCTAAAAAGGGCATCAACCTCTCTCTCTAAAAGTTTATTTCAAGGGTTCTTTGCTCTCCCCTTCGTCCTTCACTGCACTTTTAGATGCATTTCTTTACAATAATAATAATAATACTGAGGTATATTTGAGATGCAACAATGTAATATATAATGTAGTCAGTAAAAAAATTTCAAGTTGTTGATTGACGCTACATGAAAGAGTGTATACTTCTATATTATTATTATTAGTTCATGACTTCATGCTGTTTCTCTACTATTAATATTTGAAAACGTTTAATCCTTAAAAAAGTTTAAACTTTCTTTTCTAAGTAAAAAAACCCATAAGCAATAATGTCCAGACTATATAGTTGTCTTAAATTAGATATTTTTTGTTTGGAAATTCATAGGAAATTTGGGTCAGTAATATAATCACTTGTAGTCAAACTGGGTTTTACGGAATATAAAAATAGACGTGTTTTTGTGCCACTGCCTCCAGTACTAAATACTTGTGTTGTACAGACTACAATATATATTTTTTATATTGACACATACATATACACAGGTACCTCAGACATATTTATTTACTACCTTTTAGAGAGACTTTAGACTAATACACGTGTACCTCACAAGAAGAAGAAAATTTTTGGCAGTACACTAGACGTTTTTATTTCAAATATATAATACATATAAACTCATCAGATTCTCATCAATAAAATTGAAGAAATTTTCAACATAACTTTCGTCGTTCTATTTTCACATAAGCAAAATAAATTTCTACTATATACTAAAGTCCAAGTTGTGTTTTTAGTTATTCTATAGCTTTTAGTAATAAAGTTACAAAGATATATAGTGCAGTTAGCAATATAATCTAACTGTATATCTCTTACTAGGTTCTTGGTAGTAGAAAAAAACTATTAGAAAATAAAAACTTGCACCTACAGAACTACAGAGATTTTTTAAAAAAAATCTAGAATATACCGTGTAACATTATAAAATATATATCATTTACAAAGCGGCTTTTTATTCCTTCATATATACATATAAGAAGGTGAAGGTGAAAAGAAGAGGAAGGTAGGTACTGTAATTGTGGTCTCTCTCTTTGAAACTTTATCACTGATTGCCAGCAATTCAACTTCTTTCAAAGCTAGCAATAGTATATAATGTATAAAAGCTTAGCCAAAAGAATCATATATTGCAAAAAGGAAGCCCATTTTTATAATATTAGAATGTTATACAGTAATATATATTTTTGCTAAAGCGAATCAGTCAGTAGTGTAGCAATGCATTATTTGGTTCAGGTCAAAGATTTGCTATCAATTCTATATAGTTATATAGCGATACTATCTATTTCTTCAAAGATGTTTAGCAAAGTGCAAAGGAGTAGAAATAGAGAGAGAGAAGTAGAAACAAGTTTACTATATGAATTTTCATCGTATGATTGGTAGATTTAATTAACATCAGTGAGCAAAGTGATAATATATGCAATACAATATGCTTCAACTTGAACTGTAATTTTAGATTGTACAGCCTAGCGGTGAGATGGTAACTTTTTATTGAGTGATGATTGATTATATATACTATATATAGTTTAAATCATTTTGCACATAAAACAATAAAATGTCAAATTAAAAAAAATTTATAGTAATTACCAGATAATACAGGCTTAGCATCAGGCGAGAATACAAGTGGTGGAGCTCCTAATAAAAAGACACCGCATTGACACGTTTCTGAAGATTCGGTTGTTGTCGTTGTTGCTGGTGTTGAAGCAACATTTTTACTATTATGATGAACATCTTTGGATGAAATATTGGGAAATGTAAGAACCAATAGTAGAAACGATGATGATAGTAAAGTTGTCATTTTGCACTTGAATTTAGTTTTCATTTTGTCTTCTTGTTGATTCCTTTCTGTGTGTAATATATAATAAAGGATAATGGATTAGTGATAAAAATCTAGTTTAGTGTCATTTGGGTTATACTACTTGATAGCCTTAAAACCCACTACTCACAAAAATCTTCTTATAATGCACAATAGATTTAATATGTAATACTATTTACTCCTACAGTGCAATGTGTCACACGGATGTTGTTGCATTTTCATAAGAAGATTGCAACTTAAGACACTCATAGTAAAAATATATTTAGCACTTGACCTACAACTTGAGACTTAAATCTCTCATCATTACAACATAAAAATTTGTGCTCACATAATAAGCATATATATGTATAATCATATCAAATTAGACAAGCTCTTGAGAAAGGACCGAAAATGAAAATAAAATAACTCCTTCTTTTTAATACGGTACTCTGCCAATTACATAAACTGCAAAGTACTTTTAGATTAAGCTAAAAAGGAGACGACCTAATCTGTCAACAACTCTCATGACTCTTTACTTATGTATACTCTATTCTTTGCAAATCATCTCTTGTCTTCTTTTCCGCTATATAAGAAGAGTGTTAGAAAACTGCAAATATAGGCAAACAGGAACTTTTTTACTATTTAGTCCGTGACACACGACTTTGGTGGTGGAGAACTAACTATACAACACTAATGACAGTTAGACAAAAAAGTATAGGAATCTCTTTTACTCATAATATAGTTAGTGGCATCATAGTGAAAAAAACTGACAAAATGACAAATGAATAAGAACGCCTTTTGCACAAATTCTTACACCTAGGCTAATACTAATTGCTGTATTCTCACACACAATTTACAAATCCTCAAACAATGAACGTGAGACGAAAGAATGTCTCTGTCGAGGAGGCGACGACGTCTTATCTTTACTTATTATTCTCTCACTAGGACATAATATTCTTTCAGTACATTGACATTCTTCAAACATTGCTTCTCGTTAGTACTAACCACTATGTATAAAACCACCATCAACATTTTTTTCATTTACTTTCATCAACAATTCAACTTAATTCAACCTTTAAGACCTGTAGCCGCTCATTTGTTGTTGGTGATGATGAGCTTAATAATGTACACTACAACATAATATAATTGAAACAACTTTTACAAGTCAAAAAGAACATTGTCGTCAGCTTCCGACTCATATCATCACCATTGCATGTCTACGTCTACACTGCATATACAAACAACAAATTAGAGGTATTTACTTTATGGGAGAATTTGTAACCTACTTTCAACTCATTCGTGGAGAAATGTCAAAGGTTGAATGCTCTTGTGATGATGAGATTCTTCTCATGAATGTTGTACTTACTATAATAATGAATTGAGAGGAAGTGTACTGAACAAGCATACACAATATTCTTTGGTATAGTAGTTAAAACTGTCTTGTTTTGTTATTATGATTATGCCATAGGCATACATATATATATACATGCAAAGAAATGAACTGTAAAGTGTAAACCTTGAAGCGTTGAATATGCATGACCAACTTTTTTTTCTATGTATGTACATGACAATTGAGAGAGAATGATGATGAAGAAGCGAGCACTGAGTGAGTGAGTGAGTGAGAAAAACAACAATGAATCATAAAGGAACTTGGTGGAATTAAAAAGCATCTATGAGGTAACAAACCATCCTGTTGTTTTCTCTTCCCACTGCATTTAACTATTTGTTATACTTCGTTTTGCCTTCTCTGACTCGTGAACAAAGTTTCATATATAAATAGTGATGAGCATTGAATACCGATTAAATTTAATTATCCTGTCAAGTTGGAAAAATGAATCTTTTATTATTATATTATTGAGAGTCTTCGTCGTGTGATTGAACTCTCTTGCCAATTATAAATGAATGATGATGAGCAAATATTCCGTAATGTAGCGGATTAATTTCTACAAGTCTATTTGAGTATCAAATAATTATTGACATTGACAAAAAAAACGAAGACAACTGTGGCGATCATCAGACATACATTGTTTTAAAAAAGCAGTTTCATTGTGTAAGTGGTGCATGCATTGAGTCTTTCTCACTCAAGTGACAAATTCTTGTTTGATGATGAGTACATAAGACAAAAATCGGTGTCAAGCTCAAGACCACATACTACATAAAAGGAGAAGCAGTATTATATTGTGTGCAACTACTATACATACTACTGATGCTACACACTTCAATCACTAAAGATGTACAACTACACACGAGACAATCTATACTTTACTTGCAGCAAAAAATATCAAGACATCAATCTATCAAAAATTGGTAACATTCTTCTTCTTCTCTTCAGGATCTAAATCTTGTAAGTATGCCTATATGACGTCGACTGTAACATAGATTGAAAAAAGCTAATTTTATCACTTGTCAACAGTGGAGTCTTGTTAACCCACATACATAAAATAATGCTTTGCATGATGTGATGATGATGAGAAGGCAAAAAGAGTGAAATTTTTTTCTGTTATTATTTTTACACAATGTGTGAGTTTGGATGGAGTATACAATAAATTAAAGCCTTAGAGCCAGAAAACTGAAAATAATTTTAAATATACATGTGAGAAATATATAGGTAAAAAAATTCATATAGTCTCTTCTCTATTCTTGTGACAACATTATTAGAGCACCTTTCCATCAAAATGTCACTTCAGGTCTTTCTTTTTATCACTCTAAGCATTTGACATTGAGACGGCATTTTTATCACACAGTAGAAAACAGTAGTATCAGTTCACAGCATAAAATACTCTTTTTGCGGTTTGTATTGTTACTATATACTTTTCTTCTTTGGTTGTTAGTAGAATAAAAGAGTCAAGTTCATTATTATATATATCATTGTACAAAAGGCGGCATGCGGCATTAGGAAAAGTGATGAATTTCTCGCATTTCTCATTTTGCGAAAGTGACATTAGACTCAACGTATACAATTTTATATCACTAACTGTAGAGTGATCCTTTGATCCTACGTGATGTAGACGTAGCCAATGATTAGTTTTACAGACATATACGTATATATAAACCATGGGTTAACATAATCATCATCATATGCACAAAATTATAATAATATAATAATGACTATAGTAGTTTAGAGCTAAGACATGATACAACATACAACAAGTATTAGAAGATGGTAAGATCTCAACAGGAATTTCTTGTTTCATTTTGGCTTTTGGTACACCACTACTACAACAGCCAAATAATTTTGTGACTTGATTTGAGAGCTACTACTACTCTATACCACCATGAAAGAAAAGACTCAAATTCCTTACAATGATGCACTGTTACAAACTTATATCAAAGGTATGCAGCCACAACCAAAAAAAGTAAAAACTACCTTAGTCCTATATACTTATAGCGTCAATGATTTACGATCACAATATGAGATGAAATGCCAAATTTTCTCCAATTTCCTATATATCTACTTTGATTTTTACGAGCAAGCACATGTAAAGGCAACAAGATGAAATTGAAGACATAAGAATGAAATGAGAAAAAGAAAAATCATCCTTCGTACTCAGTTGCTTGTCAATAAACATAAAATCCATCTTATTTCACACAAGTCTCTCAATCTCATTTTCTCTCTTTTTGTTTTCTGTCTTGTGTAATTTGCTAAAAGACATATATCTATACAAAACTTTCAAAAGGAAGGCACAAAAAAAACAAAGCCGGTATATATGTGATGTTTGAGACGAGATCTAAGTCAACATTATCTTGCGTGTGGCACAAAGTTCTTTTTGCGCATATTGAGACTTTTGAATGTGGATCATATTGTAATAATGCATGCATGTATTATACATAGTCTCATCTATACTGTTGTAGATGAAACGGAACAAGATATTAAAACCTGAGTTGAAATTAACAAGTTGAATTGCATATACATCTACCTACATATATGCTAAATACTAAAACTTTTAATAGAGAGAGAGTGAGATGCCAAGAAAGAAAAAAAGGAGAGCACCTTTTGCTACTGTTTGGTTCATACCCAGATTTAAAGATGACGAAAATGAGTTGATCAGAAGAACTAGAGAGAGAACGAGAAAGATGCTATCAAACTTGAATCATGAAATAAGATGAAGATGAGAAAGAAAGAGAAGCCAAAACTAAACCAACTTCTAATACAAACTTGTTGTTGTTGAATTTAACAGTAACAACAAGGATATTGATTGTCGCGTAACAAAACATGTTACAACTCTGAAATTCTATTGTACACTGTATATATACTTTAATTATTATATTCTCATGTAGGTATATATCTTTCTGGCCGATTAAAGTTTTTAATCTTTACGTCATGTTTTCTATACCTTTTGGATGATCTACTCTTTATTTCCTGATTTGTCTTCTTGTTCTTTCCTAATACCCCAAATTCTACTTTTCAAGGTCTCAACTTGAAAGATTTTACAATTGATTGATTTTATTTTATCTCTTCTTAAACTTACCAATTTCAAAGGAAAAAGAATCAACAACACTTCAAATTTTATGTGTCTATATTATTTTACTCTATATTCTGTAGACCTTGACTTTGACACTGAAAAACTTTTCACTCAATTGCCAAGTTCACAGTCAACATCACCACTGACACATAACGTCACTCTTTAAGTTTACTTTATCTCTTCTTTTGCGAGACTCTCTTTATAGGTATTATTATCTCTATCTTCTTCAACACTTAAAATTCCACTAGGCTCTACTAACAATCAAATCACAATCACAGTGTAGCAATAATGACATAACAATACGCGTTGTAATCTGATGTTGATGGTCGTCTATTCAATACTTAAATCTCTTCTCTTCTTCTTTGACAAACGGGATATATGTGCAAAACCACATGTGACCTAACACCACAATAACACAACAATACTGTATAACTTATTATATTACTCTTTTGGCATACGATATCTATTCGATAGACCAATTAAGTAATAAAGCTTCCGGCTACTAAAATAGAGAATATATAATTGAATATTAAATTGCTAGAGTTGGTTTTGTCTCTTCTTCTTCTTCTTCTGACCTCTTTAGCCGAAATGGTACTCACTCCTTGAACTAACTCTTGTAAAGTGAGTTGAGACAGCAATAACACAAAGTCTTAAAGCTAGTAGTATATAAGGTATTGTTGTTGTAAGGGATAATGATACACAGGTAAGGTATGTATGTATATGAGTAGTCTTCTCTCAAGTCTAGTGAAGTGAGTTACTAGTTTGAATTATTCCTTCTCTCTAACGGGAGTTGCTTCTTAAGGTATGCTGTGTGTTTGTTGCTGCTGCTCCTAACCTTACACTTGTCTTAATGGTACTTCTTATAATGCAATAGGGAAGAAAAAGGTATATAAGATGCTACAGGTAAAGACAAGTGTGAGTGAGCTAAGAGAGAAAATGTGAGATCTCTCTCTCTCTCTCGTGTGTTGGAAGATTTTTGCTGTTGCATTTCAGTTTAGTATTAGTTAGTAGTAGTAATAAGATGTTGTAGGTCTTGGCTTCATGTTATTGTGCTAGAGTCTTCAGGGGTGAAATGAATGACCTGCTCTTCATCGTCTTCTTTGTAATCCCGTTACAAAAACCACCATGCCATGCTAAAAGTCTTAAACATGCTGGTCAGTAGTATACATACAGAAACGATTGTCTTATTACATATTACATCATCTGAATGCACATTTCAAAGAAAAATGTTCATCATAACTTTTGATATGTAAGTAGTGGTAGCCACTTCTATAGAAAAGAGCTGTTGTCTTTCACACTCATTATTATGATGATCATTTGCTAGTTTAAATTATACTACAATTCAATTTCATCTTTCTTGTATATATAAATGAAGTGTTAATAATTAACATAATGTAACGTTATTATTTGAAAGTCAATTAAAGTCATTATCAATGTTACAAAAGAGAGTAGTATACGGTGGTTTGTAGAGATTTTGACATCTCTCGTGGGAAAACATCCATAAGATGATGATGTCATTATACTTTTGGCATTGCAATAATGCAACTTTTTAACAACACTTGAATGTTTATTTATGTACAACAACATTTTCAACATTGAACTTTTAATCAGAGTGAGAAAGAGAGAGAGAGATAGAGAGAGACAATACAAAGCTCATTAAAATGCATTTAAAAACTTTTTAATCGTGTAAAGCTTGAGAGAATATAAAGTTTTCAACATTTATAGTTAAATCTGCACATACAAATACAAAAAGTCTCTCAAAGTGCAATTTCTCAACGTTATTTTAGCTTTCTCTAAACATTGAGCATAGACACATAATATTTAATCTCTCTAGTATTATGAGCAAATGCACCACACACATACAGAGAGAGAAAAATATTATTGTCTAACTTTGGAAACAGGGTCATCTCATCATTTCATCTATGAATCTTCTTTTTAACCACTCAACTTTTACAAAAGTATATGTAGATATGTATACATTTTGTTGATTTTATCCAACAAATTATTACTTCACATGACTAAACATTGATGTAATAGTTTTAGGATTGCTTTATTATTAGTGTTCTTGCTCTATTTCTTCATGAAAGCTACTAGTATTTTTTTATTATTCAATTGATGGTTTGTTAGTCTTTAACCAACTCCAGTCAAGTGTAAATGTGTCGTCTTCTTCTTACTTTTATATTATAATTTTAGTTTGAACAACAACAACTTTAGACAGTTTCTTCTGTTCTTATAATAATAATTGAATTATGTACGTAGATGTTCTATTACTAATTGCACTCTTACTTTCATCTTGGTCAATTTCATTTTGTGCTGTTAATCAAAGTGAATTAGTTCATGCAGTTCATAAACGGCAAAGTGGTGGTTATAGTAGTAGTAATGGTGGCGGTTATCAAAATGGGAATGGAAATACTAATAAAGACCCACTAATGTCATCAATGAGTAAGGCAATAAGAATTCATTTGAAAATCTTTCATGATATCTTAATTATGTGCATATAAAACTATAGATGCAATGCTTGACTCTTTTCAACAAATGTTTAACTTATTGATGCCAAGTGCAAGTGCTCAAACAAGTAGCAGTCAAAATTATGGTGTCCCTGGTCAAACGAACAATAATCAACCATCAACAAGTTATAGTGTACCAGGAGGTACAAATCAATCTCCAAGTTCATCATATGGAGCTCCAGCAGGAGGAAGTAATGGTCAAAAATCTGGCGGAGGAGGTGGAGGACTATTTGGCGGATTATTTGGTGGTGGTGGTGGCGGAGGTGGATTATTTGGTGGAATTAAAAATTTATTTAATAAAATGCAAATGGGTATGATGGGAGGAGGAGACTAAAAAATTAACCGAGAATGGTAAAAAAGATGTGTATATATGATTTAAGTCCTCATTTATCTATACAAGAACTTTTGATACTCTTCAAATACATATATACTTTATTTATTGTAATAGTAGATCACTCTCGTCATATCAATTTTGTCAGAATAATCAGACGACTTTTTCTATTATATATACTTTTCTTTCAATATACATGATCAACCAAAATTGGAGCAATTGAAATGATGTCTTGTTGTTTGAGAAAAATAATCACAGTAATAAAACTGGTAGTAGTTGTGTGGATGCAACTGCACAAGTTATTTGTGGTTTATTTATTGTTTTCTTGTTCATCTCATTGAGAATGTCTTATGGCCCTGTTTTAGTGAAAACTTGAATATATAGTCTCTCAATTTAGCCAAAAGAGTCACCTTTGATAGTATAGATACACGAGTCAAGTTTGTTTTAATCAGCAAACAAAATTCTTCTACAATGTTTTCTGATTACTTTACTGATTTTGAAAAGTGTGAAAAAATTGTAAAAAGATGAAAGTCAACTGTGTGTAGTACATGGATTGGCATTGTGCCATTTATTATATATAAGTATATGTTCTTGTAATGATCGTTATGAGCAAATGAGGCTAAGATAGATTTATCACACTATTGATTTCTTGTTGCCGATCAACCTCAATAATTGTCTACAACATGTCTCTCTAAAGCTGTCAATAATTATAGCAAATCCTGTCTTGGACTCTTGATAACAAACTTTATCATCAACACAACTTCTTGCTTATGGCAAACAGCGAGAGTCTTATTGTAATCTTGTTTGTTTTTTTTTTGCTGAGGCAGATCTATCAAAGAAAAACTTGAAGACTCGTACAAACACACTCTAAAAGAATTTCATACAGAAAATTCTTTCTATGTATTTTATAATCATAATCTTTTAGCATCAAAAGAAAAACAATTACTTTTTTAGTATTATACATTGTTATTTCATCTTGACAATGATCTTGTATATCTTTTCTTTGCTTCTCCTGCAGATTCAATTAAATGGTAAAAAGAAAACGGACATTGTATAAGCAAGCAGCAACCAACTGTGCTTAAATTGTTCATCATCTTTTTTCAACAACTAGGTCACTGTTATATTATTTCAGATTTGAAACACTGACAAAGTACTTCGTTGTGTAGAAAAAAGTATATAGACTAAAAATATATAACAATGTTTCGTGTACTATTATAATATGCTGATGAATGTAGTATGCAAAGAAATGAATGTAGTATGCAAAGAAATGTATGTATAAAGTGTCGTTATAATGAGATGTGGCTGATGACTGTGGCTGTGCACAAAAAATATTTTAGCGGTCATGGTTAGGCAAAGAGTTTCATACAGAATACGTGTTGTACATTTTTATACTGTGTCATAGTAGGACACATTTGTTGCAGTAATTGACTGTTGAAAAAGATAAAGATAGTCGGAGAAAAAAATTGCATCAGTCTTCTTCTAAACGCACTACAACAATTGCATGCATGAGAAAACATTTTGTATTCATTGCGGTTCATCATCTTTTGTTGCCACATTGTCACTGGTATTATTATGAGTGCCATAAATACTATGTAAGTTGACTACTGTAGCATGCTAAATGGGTTATAAATAAATAAATGCTACCTAAGATAATTTACTTGGCTATCATCAATCAAAAACCAAAATCCTACGATAATCAAAATGGGGTGCTTTTTATAACAATTTAGTGGTGCATAAGTAAAAACTATTGAATTAATAATACTATCACTATTATAAGTATAATTGTAGAGTTCCTTAGATTTCAGATTTATATAATACAATTACTAGACAGAAAATCATATAAAGGATTCACTCTGATTACATCACATTCTTATTCCAATATAAGAATGAGACTAGTAACACACATTCTTCATACTAACCAATAATGCAATGAATATTATTATGCTATATCATTTATATGCATTTTGTTTATGTATGTGTTTCACAGCTTGAGACATATTCCTACGGTAAAAAGACTTGCTATAAAAAATAACTATATGTGGAAGCTTTTTCGTGTATCTTTCAGTGCACTTCATCTTCTTCTTCTTCGTAATTTCACTCATTTCTGTGAAATTATTGTGGTTTTGCTTGGTTGAATTGACTTGGAAAAAAGGTGTCTCAAGTAAAAAATAATAATATTGGTTGTATGTGGAAGGAAAATGTATTACATCTTCAATATTAAATTGTCTCATTAATAGTTGCAATTATATAAGTTTTTTTGTGGCCTGAACTTTTTGTAATTAATTAGTCTAATTAACTACCAAAGTATATGATATGTTTTCATTTCATCAACACCAAGAAAATATCTGTGCGTGAAATGTTTAGTGTTATAATAGCACATATATAATAAAAGAAGAATAATCGGATCAGTGCTCACTTACAAACAAGTGTTTTACCGTAAATTACGTACTCTGTTAATAGCTTACGCACTATTTCATACAACAAAATGTAAGTGTATATAAGATGATGCTTCTTCTTTTACTGTGTACATATATAGTATTATTACATTACTTGTAATTTTGTAATAGGTCAAGTGTCTTTGATTATGTAACGTTCTCTTTTCAATGCATGAAGGATCTCATTGTCTCATCATCATCATTTTAAACACTTTTCAAAATCAAGCTGAGAAATAAGCAAAATAAAAGAGACGTATTAGAATGAGCTCTATTATCTGGTTGTTTATTTCGTCTTTGTGTCTCCTTTCTGCCCTTATGCATTTTGTTTTCTTCATAAGATTGAGATTAGGTATGCAATGCAATGCAAAGCCGCCTTATTATATAAGAATATACACAAAAGAGCTTTACAAGGACAAATTGCTATGATCTTGAACCTTAACTAATACAGGGATGTAATAAAGAATAATAGTTGACCTACATTCAAATATTTACCTGGACTTTTCAATTAGGTTAGTAGGTCAGAATTTTCATAGTGTAAAGTTCTCCAAATGATCAAATGATTCAATACAACAGAAGTACATAACCAGAAAAGATATTTTTGAGTTACAATTTGATTTATATATTTATCATTTCATCTTGTCTCCAAAATTATCCATTTTGACAAACTTAATTATTTATAATATATAGCAATAGTACATTTGATTTTGATATTACAAAAAGTATTTGTTTGCATTTTGACTAAAATAATTGACAATAAAAAATTAGTTGATTTAATGAGAAGACATCAACAACCACGATTTGTGCCAATATGCCGTCCTGTAAATTAAGGAGATTACTTTTTAATAAATAAATATTTCATTTATCAAAACTTACCACAATTTGGACATGTATGAATAGCATCTTTACAATTATCACAACAACATGGAATCCACAAAAATGGACAAGCAAACACAAACAAGACAACAACAAGAATCCAAGCTTAAAAAATTTTAAGACATTGATTATTACAAAGTATGTCATATACGATGAATCATGATTTCAATGATATAGAAAATAAAACATACAAAGACTTCCCATTGAATACTGAACATTGGTTGTAACATCAACTGAACAGTGCGGACATCTCATATTGACAGGATCATGTGGTAAGTTTCCCATCATCATCACACTTCCTTGAGGTGGACCCATCATTTGGCTTTGATGACTTGGTGCGCCATGAGGAGGAGGCGGTGGTGGAGAATTATTCATTTTTGAATTGTTTGTTATTAGTCAAAATCACAAACTTCTTGAATATCAATCAGAATTTAATAAAAATATTCAGAATTTCTCACACACTTAGTACTATAAAATTACGAATCCATGCTGTGCAGTATGTGACGGTGACAACGCCCAAAATAAATGAATTAAGAGTTTTGAAATTCTGTATCATTATTGAGTTACAAATTCAACAAAATTCTTTTTTTTCATATTTATTTGCATTCAACATTCTCTCCACTCGATTTACTTATTAATTAATACATTGATTTTGACATTAGAAGAAGTAGTAGTAGTAGTAGAGTAGTATATATACTAGAAGTACGACGTTGAAAAATTAGTTCATAAACTCAGCAACTAGGTTTCAAGCCACGACTTCCTCGAAAACGCCGTTTTTCATCTCCACTTCCACCGCTACTATTACCTCCACCTCCTCCACGGCTGCTACTATTACTACTAACATGCCCATTATTTACTTTTTCATCAACATCACCGGGAGTACTCTGTCTTGATCCTAAAAAAAATAAACCAACAAAAGACAATGTTGTACAATTATTTTTAATTAACATGTACAAAAAAAATCATATAATTTTACCAAAGCCACGTCCTCTTCCACCTCTTGGAGGGCCTCTACCTCTACCACGATTTCCACCTCTTCCTCCACCTCGACTACCACGCATACCATCCATTTCAGAATAAGGCCTTTCTCCTGATCTTCTATTAGGAAAATGCATATTTCCAACTTGTGGCGGACCGTGGTAACTTCGGAGCTCTTGATCAATTTGTAATTTTTCTTGTCTTAACTGTTCCACTTCCTATACAACAACAAGACAAAAGTAGATTTTTATTAATAAAAGTATTTTCCATATTTAAGGTTAATTGTAATTTATGATATAATTTATATTCTCATAAGGTGTATTAAGTTACAACATAAATATATACACAAAAAAGTGCACACATAACCTTTTCAGGCCACTACTCATTAATAATCATTGAAAATAATATAAATTAAAAAAAGAAAAGATCATTATTATTACTCACACGAAGATGACTGAGATGATATTCCAAGATGGTCTTTGCATTTGAAATACTTTCTTTAGTTCCGACAAAAACAAATGGTATAGATCCATCCTATAAAACAAATACAAATTATCTGTTTATTAGTAAAGGAGGTTAATCAAAAGAAGGTAAAGCTTGCTCATTATTATTTTTTGTTATTATTATTATTATTAATTACACATACACGTTGTGGTAACGTTACCTCTCGACGAGGAATGGAGGGATTTGGCTCATTTTCACTTACCATACGAGGAATAGATGGATTTGGCTCATTTTCACCTTTTAATAAAATATTTCAAAAGTGTGAAAAGAGAGATATCAGAAAGTTGTCTTTTCTAACCAGTTTATATACAAATAAATCATACCTTCAATTTTGACTCGAACTACACCACTTTTGTCCACAATCTCTTGTATGTTTAAACCATTCTTTCCAATTACCTTTCCCACCAGTGGGATAGGTACCTGAAGAGACTCTTCATTGTACTCTAATAAGTTACGGGCCTTGCGTAATTCAATTATTATTAATTATTCAATTAATCTCATTTGTACAACATTTGCAAATACATTTTCAAATTACTTTTATTTATTAAACGAAAAATTAATATATATCTACAAAATGGCTACTCAGAAATTAAATGTTTTAGTACAATTACTCATTTAATGGGAAAACTTCTAACCAAGGATTATTATGTCTAACAGCTTTGTGTTCTAAATATTTAGGACAGACTTGGTTAGTTTGAAATTTTTCAATTAAGTTAGATTCTTGTTTCTTTCTACGGATTGGGTCAATAGATGAAGGAACAATAACAAAAAATCTAACATTTTCACAATATTTTAATGGATCATCAAAATGCTCATGTTTAGAAAAATGAAGACTCTTCACTCTCCTTTGAGCTTTTTTTTGTGTCTCAGTTAATTGTCTTTTGGTAATACCTCAGTTACATATCATTGTAATGTCTCTTAATTCTTGATTTCATTTCCACTCTGCTTTGTCCAATATATATGACCTTCTTGCAAATTAGACAAAAAACTCCATAGATCAAACAAGCTGACTTGCATGAGAATTGTTGAGGGACATTAAAAACTTCATCCTCATCTATAAATTAATCAAATTAAGTATTTCAACTAAATTATAATAAAAATTTTGATGTTTAAAATTCCTTACCAGGATATGCAATGGTTTTCTCATGAAGTACCATATTATATACAGAAGTCTCTTCATCATTATCTTCTTCATTATCATCTTCTATTTTAAGAGGCCTTGCATGTAAATGGCAACGGAAAGATACAGGACAAAGATTTTTTCCATTTTTGAACTTAATTCTTGTCAATGCTCCTTGTGCTTCTTTTTCTGGTCTCAAGTCCAATTCCATTTCGTCCTCTTCCGTAAAATAGTTGTACTGAATAACATTCTTGTGTACGTCTACATGATTAGGATGAATGCTTCTAGCACTGCCGCACTTTGACGTAGCTTCGACAAACGGTGAAAAGGAATTGAAAAAATTTTTGACTTCTGGAGAACTTGGTACGAAAATAACTCGACACAGTAGAGTCAGCCAAAAAGTAACATTTTTGTTTCTCTGCTCATTTTCCCTTCTTTCTCTTTATCTTCATCATCATAATCTTCGTAACACCGAGGAATAGTAATGTATTGCTTAATGTCTGACCACTTGATGAACTTCTTCCCAACTTCATCAGAGAAATGAGGTATTTTGTTAGCAGGAATATGCCACTCATCTTCAGGTGGAACTTCCCAGTTTTTCATTTTTTTATTATTTTTTTCTTCAGCATCTTCAGCATCTACTTTTTTCTTTTTCTCTTCAGGAGATAATAATTTGAAAGCTTGGAAGTCTCTATCTAATTGTGACGCAGTTCTTTTTTCTCTGACTCTTATTCCACTAAGTGTAACTGGTTGATTTGAGGATGAAGGACTGGAATTTGATGCTGCATTAATTAAATGACCAGTAGGAGGATCTATACCTAAACAGACAAAAACAACACCATAAATAAATATATGCATGAATTCTGTTAGACAATTTAAAAATATTTGTTTTGCTTACCATGTTGAGACAATAAAGTACGAAGACGTTGACTTTCATTTCTTAGTTCCATATTTTCAACTTCAAACTCCAAAGCTCTATTAAAATAATGATCACACTGAGTCTCCAAAACCTCATTGTCACATCTGAGGGCCATGGATTGAGAGTCACTTAAATTAAATTGAGATGACATTTTGTCACAGTTTCAATATTTTGTATCACAACTTGATGAAAAACAAAAAAGTATTTTTCGACTTGTCAAACGAATCACTACGACTTAGACATTGACAAATTCAAATGATTTAGCAAGCGCGCCATATTCAGTTTCAATGACTAGCGACGTTATATAATCATTATCTGAGAATGTGTTCATCCTTACCTTGCGTACAGCTTCTTCAGTCTAATTACAGCAAAAAAACAATAATATTATAGTAGAATTAATGATATATTTTCTTAACAATAAGAAATTATTTTATTAATCTTACCTCTCCGAAAATTCGGAAAGTACAAGAGTTTTCTTCTAGCTCAATATTAGTAACACCATCAACTCTTCTAGCTGCTTGAATATTGCTACCTCCACTGCTACTCTCAGTCAAAAATAGACAAAAAAGATGTATTACTTTATGAACCAAATTATTATTGTAGAAATAAATGATTTCTTGCTGTACCCAATAGCTAGTCCCATCAGATCTTCACTGTTATTGAAGAAAGAATAAAATAAATTCAAATTGAAGTAAATATCATGTCAAAATTGAATAAGATTACTTACCGAACAGAAAATTCTTCTGTAAAGCTATAAATAGAAAAAAGTAAAAACAATTATTAGTAAATATAAGTCCCTATATATTTTTTTTTAGATTTTAATTCTTATTACTTGGCTCCAGTATGAAGTCGTATATTTTCAAGTTGTTTCACAGCTTCTTCAGTTCTTTTCACCAGGAGAGATTTTTGATTTAATGATCTAAAGTGCATATCCTTTAACAAGCTGACCTTTTTTCCTGTTTCTTCAGATTGCGAAATGAGGCAAAGAACACGTTTGTCGGGTATAAATCTACATGATCCCGCACTATGTTGTTGTAAAATAAATAAAAAAGAAAGAAAAATTAGACTTTTATTAACTATAATGATATTATGATAATAATTTAAAATTTACCCAGTCAGTCGTTGGAATTCGCGATGAGAACTCTCAATTTTGGCACTTGCGGAGAGCGTATTCAGGTAATCAACAATATCATCCGGAACCGATATCTCAAATTTCTGAAAGGTTGATTTTCCAATGGGCGGATTTGGATTTGGTAATCGAACTCCTGATAAAGTAGTATTCACGTAAAAATAAACTCAAACAATTTTTTTGCTTTATAATTTTCAAATTAACTTACTTGTTGCCTCTACGATTTCAGTCGATTTAGATTCCGCAGATAAATACTGGATAACATACAAGTCTTGACGAACAATCTGAGAATATACAACATGATTATATTAATTTTTATTATTATTATTAATTATTATCATAATACCTTGATTGTTGCTCTCCACCAACCACCAACTTCTAAAAATTATAATAAAGAATTTTTTTATTGTAGTATTGTATATTTTTAGCATTAATGTTTCTTTTGACACAAAGATTATTACCTGAGTCACCGGGTGTTGAAAAAACTTCAACTTCCTGATTTTCAGTAAAGGTAGTCCCATTTGTTGTTCCATTGCCCATGGGTTTAGGTGGTAGGCGAACTCTGGAGAATGGTAAACGCTGCTCCGGTAGTACACTGCCAGATTCACTTTTATTTTAATAATTAGGTTTCACAAAGGCCAAGATATATAATGTATACAAAAATATATATAAAAAATACTATAATTCTTACTTATGTTCGAAGGAAACTACAACGTGTTGATCATCTAGGATGTCACGAACATAAGCCTTTTTAAATAAACAAAACAAAGAAATTTGTAGTGTCAATCAATTAACTTTGTAGTATGACTCAGACAGTCATTCATTATACGTCAAGTCAGCATAAAATAACAACTATATGATAATGAAATGTGCAAAATTATTATAGATGACATGTTCTTGTCTAGCTCACTGGGCAAAAATATATGATGATGATGACCTCATTGTTTTTCTTTCTCTAGAGTTGATATTTATTATATACAAAACAAATCATTGAACTTGACTGACTGACACAAGTAACAATAACTTTTAGCATTATTATCAAAGACAAAAGAAAATTTATATCATTATTATTTCATAACTACATACACCCTTTTACAATAAAAACGTGTGTAGTCTTTTTTTTCATTTTTTATGTAATGCGGCGTTTTAGATTTTGACAAAGAATACGCGTTACTAAAATATTTTTAAAAAACTTTCTTGTGAGGCACTAAAATGTTCAATGCATTCTACCATCATAAATGTTTAGAATTTTGTCAAAATTACCTGATAATAGGCTCCATTTTCGCCACAAACTTCAACCGCAACGTCCTCCATCATAGATCTTTGGTGCTTATTGCTGTTTTTACTTACTTTCTCTATAATATATAGAGAAGAAGAACTCAATCCGACACTCCGACACTGAATGAAATGCTTCTTTATTCTTTTTCTAGTAAGCAAGCACGGTCTCTCTTTCTTCAAAACCTCATGACCGGCTTTCAATTTGCTGTTTCCTAAGCCGGGAATTATAAAAAATACCTTACTGTTTCTTTTCACTTTCAACGGGAGACAGAAGAGAGAGAAAGTCAAAATAAATAAATAGCCAACAAAAACAAAAAAAATATATAAAACAATAATAATGACGATACATAATTTATACATTTTTGATAAGCATGGTACATTAATTTACTACAATGATTGGAATCGGAAGAAAGGATCAACAATGAGTAAAGAAGAAGTAAGTGAAAGATTGCAAAAAAAATTTATACCAAAAATAATTATTACAGTGTAATTTCTTAATATAATTTTTTTAATATAGGAAGGCAAATTAGTCTATGGAATGTTGTTCTCTCTTCGCTCATTCTTAGAAAAAATATCTCCACTTGATTTGAAAGATAATTCATTCAGCTACAGAACTTCAAAGTACAAATTAAATTATTGGGAATCTCCATCAGGTGTCAAATTTGTCTTAAACACTGACTTGAATGCACCAAATGTTAAAGATTTACTGAGGACAATTTATCAACAGGCAAGTGTTTTTCTTTAACAATCATAATCATAATGCTAAATAATTGTTTGATCTTTTATTATTATTTATGTAGATTTATGTGGAATATGTCGTAAAGAATCCAATATGCTCACAATTTGAATATATTCATAGTGAACTCTTTGTTCAGAAATTGGATGAATTAATCAAGTCTTCATTAAGTTATACATCCAGAACATAGTAGTATTTCAATTTTTTAAATATATATATATATTTATCTTGTTTTAATTTATTATATACTATTAAATTCTGTGTCGTTATCGTTCATCTTGTTTATAATCTCGTCAATATTATATCTCTTTACATTATTAATTATACATACAAATGCATTATGCGTCAGCAGTTAGCAATAACTACACACACTTATAGTAATAATTGCAAAAAAATGCTCTTGAAAATATAAGCAATCTCTTTTAAAATCATACTATTAATAAATATATAATAATCATTGTCTCTCTCATTCATAACATCCATCACTGGTGGTTTTAATAAATATTTGTAACATGAATTTTGGCTTGATAGATTGACTCTTCATCATTTTCTTGTTCTTTTTTAGGCAAGAGCTGAAGCAGGTAATGAACTATGTTTAGGTTTGACTCTATTCAAAAAAACTTTGATACATCCATTGAAATCAGCACTGACTAGAACATAACCCAGTGTACTTGCTGTTGATGATGTATGTCCTTGTTGATTAGTACTACTAGGTTTTGTTAATGAAGGTGATTTCACCATTCCTGCTGCCGTCGCTCCTCGAATATCATTTTGTTCAGAATCTTTTTCTGATGCTTCCTTTTCTTTTTCATCAATCCATTTAACAATTATATCAGGGTCTGGAGCAAATACAGCACATGTAACTACAACATTGTGAGCTGAAAAGAATGAAAACATATGTCTCAATTAATTTGAACATATAATGAATCCCTTATAATATCAAAAAAAAATATACACTACCTTTAATTGATTCAAAATAACCATTACGATCTCTTCTTGCTGACGCAAACTTTGAAAAATCATGGTATGTTTTCCTGCATAAATAAATAAGTGAAAATAGAATCACATAATTCAATAGTCAAACAAATTAGAATCTAAATACACATGATCACTTACCAAATATATACAGATTGATTTTGACTTCCACTTACAATATATTTTCCATCATGACTTACAGTGCCTTTGATTTGACCTTTGATTAAAGTTTTAAAACAGTAAAAATTATAAATCAGTTATATTATGAATAAATGAATATAAAACTACTAACTTGAAGAATTGGTACATCCTTTATATTTACAAGTCAGACTCAAATCTCTTAAATCATAAAGACGTATTCTAGAGTCATTTGAAGTAACTAATATTTTATCTTCACCAGGTAATGGTTCAATTCCAGTAATTTTTCTACCACTTAATTTCTTTCTTTTATGTACATTGATTTGTGTATGATATTTCAATTGTTCTGTATAATAAAATATACATCTTCCATCATAAGTCCCAACAACAGCAAATTTTCCATTTTGACAAAAATTGGCAGATGTAATTAAATTATTAGGACCATTGACTTCATTCCATAATGCAACTTTCTTATCTGGAATGTTCCATAATCTTAATTTACCATCCAATGAACCACTTAGAAAATATCTATCATCCTATTGAATCAAAAAGAAAGTAATAAACAACAAAACGTTATACAATATATATAGATTTTATACTTACTCTTGGATGAAATGCTATTGCAGTAACAAAATCAATATGCTGGAAACAACACAAACATTCTTTTCTTGAAATATGCCATAATCGTACAGTTCTATCCATTGATGATGACAAAAGGAAAAAACTTTTGGACCAAGCTATAAAATGATAGAAAATATGATAGAAAATGAGTTGAAATTATACAATTAATGTTTGATTTATTTATAATTTGTGTAATAAAATACTATACTAACCAATATCTAATAGATCTGCTGTGTGTCCAGTATATGTACATAAAGGTCTTGGAGCAAAAGGAGAACGAGGATCACTATTTTCACAAGCTCGTAACATTTCTTCTGCAGAATGATGAGAATGTTGTGATACAATAGACTCTTGTGATGGAGTTGGTGATACTTTATCAACTGTATGTTTTGATCTCATATCTTGAAAATAAGGAAGATGACCTTTTAATACCCAAATTCTAATTGTTCTATCTTGTCCTGCTGTAGCTAATAATCTTCCACAATTAGAAAATTTCATACACCATACTGGACTTGGTGTATCTGGTGTGATACATTGAATCATTTGTACTTGTGAGAAATCTCCTGGACCTTTTTGTCCTTTACTATATTGAACTCGAATTTTTGTAACTTGCTCAGATGTTGACGATGGTGTACTATTGTTATTACCAGTAGTAGTAGAAACACTAGCTAAACTAATTGTATCATCTCCACCACCACTACCACTCAACATTAAACTTGGATTCATAATACTATTATTGTCCATTGATTCTTCTTTACTATGTCTATGATGAGCTAATGATTTTGCTTTGTCAACAGTTTTCTTTACAGTACTTCCTAAAAATCTTCTAATTTGTGCTGTTTTCTTTCTCATTCCTGATGTTTCATCTTCCTGTGATGTTGCTGATGATTTTTTAGAACTAACAGATTCATCATCAGAATCATATCGACTTGCAGTATCACTAACATATTCTGAAGTTAATCTCATTATATGAAGTGATAAAGGATTGATACATCTTGGAATTTTGTCTTCAGCAGAAGAAAGTGGTACACGTTCTCCAGTATCCAGATTCAAAACCTGAAGAAGAATGAAGTATATATAAGATTTCATTAATTAGAATTATATTTTCTTTTTAGATCTTTTGTTGTTAAAAGCATAACAAAGCAAATATTGATAATTAATAATCAAAAGAAAAACAAAATAATTTAATAATGCAATGATAGTAAAAAGTTAACATGCATGAAAAAGAAACTAAAATTAAAAATAACATATATATAGTAGAATTTAGAATATATTTTATAATAATCTAATATTATAAATATTATTATTATTATATGATTGTACCGACCGGTTGAGAACTAGTTTCCAGTGATAAAGGACGCTAAAGAAAGAAATATATAGAGAGAATAATAGAGATAAAGAGAAAGGAAGTACAAGACGATAGATCTGAAAAAAGACTAAAGACAACACGACTGGCAATGAGAGACGAAGACTAATCTTTTATTTTTTTAAATGTAAAAAATTTCTTTCTGTCTATAATATAGGAAAGATATAAAGATAGAAGAATATATAGAGAAAAATCACTTTCACCACCACCACCACTTGCCACCAAACTTTGCTTATATATGATGTAGAATGTAATAACAAATTAGCAAAAATAAACTAATCTTATATAGCTTACCGTAACTTGTTCCAAAATTTCTATATCACTTAATAATTTTCCAGAATCAGTCCTTGTTCTTAATTTCATATTGAGCTGATGCTCTTTTGCATCATCTAATAAAGCTGATAAAGATTGAGGTATTGAACTACAAGATCCTCCAATATTGTTTGTTGTTGAATTAGAATTATTATTATTATTATTTGTAGGAGTAGATCCAATTGAAGATGAAGAAGCTGCTGCTGCTGCAGCTACAATAGCAGCAATTGTTGAATTGCTATTATTAGTAGTAGTAGTTGTATTATTAGATGTTGTATTATTTAAAGTTGATGAAGATGAATTTGAGTTTGAATTATTAGAATGTATTGAAGATGATTCTCTATAACCACCACTACCACTACCAGAAGGTTCAAATGCATCAATTACATCTTTCGGTAGTGATTCTGTACGTCTTAGTACTTTGGGACCAGAATTTTTTGCTCTTGTTTTTTCTTCATCTTGAGCTTTAACTACCCAAAATTTTTGACTACTTACATCTAATGCTTTATCTAATTCTTTACAAACGGAACGTATTGAAACTGTAGGACTTGGTGGATTTGGTGCTAGAGAGCTACTTGCAGTTGAAGAAGAAGTTGAATCACTTCTGCTAGATGATGGATATTGATATTGATATCTTGTGCTTGAAGATGAACTATTTATTGAATCAGGAGTTTGTACTATATTATCTACATTATTACTTGTTGTAGTAGGAGATGAGACATCAGGTTTTTGATGATTTTGACTATTATTTTGTTGACCACCACCACCTTTTTGACGTTTTCTTCTTGGTGGTGCAATAGGTATTATTGGAATCATAGGTGAATCAACAAGATCACTGGCAACTAATGTTTTATCTTTACAACTAGCAACTACATCAGGCTCTTCAAGTAAAATAGGTGCAGCTAATGTTGATTCAGATATTGTCTCATTAGTTGAGCGAGATTGAAGCTGATATAAAGGTGGAGGTTGATTGACAGCATGTGTTTGAATTGTAGTAGTTAAATTTGGTAGAATTGTTGATATTTGCTGTTGGTTATTATTTGTTGATGTATTAGATGTTGTAATTATTGGTGATGTAGTTGATGTAGTTAAAAATGAAGAAGTTGGTGGTGTAATAATTCTTCCAGCTAATCTACCAACACTAACACCTGATTGCATACTAATATTATCATGATCTACAACTTTGAAAGGCCGAGTACTTTTAGATGATGATGTTGCACCATAAATTCCTTCAACACTTGATGTCTGACTATCTGATGGTGATGTTTCTTCTACTGTTCCAGCACCACCACCACCACTTCCATCATCAACTTCTTCTGTATTTAATCTTTGACGCATCTCTTCCATTCGTCGTCTTCTAGTTTCTTCTTCAGCTTCTTCTTCCTATTTTACAACAGTAAAGTAATTAATTAGTTAATTATATTTGTTTTGTTACTTTTCACAAACCTTTGATGGTGTAATACATGGTACATCATTTTCACTTTCTTCATTGTCATTACTTTTACTACTACTTCTTCTTAATGTTACAATTGAACTTCCAGGTGAGAAAAAGACATCAGATGAACTATCTACTTCTGCGACAGATAAAGTTGATAGATCTGTGACAAAAAAAAATAAGTATTATAGATATAGGACTTCAGTTGTAGAATTGGATAACATACCAACTCTATCAGCTCTACTTGTCAATAAAGTTGGATTTTCAAGAACTTTCTTTGAGAAGCGAAGAAGAGTTCCAGTAGGTTCCACAGCATCAAAAAATTCATCAGATGACTCGTCACTGCTGCTACTACTACTACTTGTAGTTGTTGTAGTAGTAGAAGACATTTTAATTTTGTTTAGTGTTGTTGTCAGAAGTTGAAGAAGAAGAAAATGAGTTGACAATATGTGAACACGGATGTTGTTGCATCCTACGCAATGCAACTTACTACCACTTGCTATAAACTATTATAAAAGAATAATAAAAAAATAACACTTATGTTAATATTACTTCATCATATACCACCACACATGAGTCATTATAAAACATGTGCTATCATGGACACGCTATGATGTCTATAGTATTTTTACCTAATCAGTACAAAAAACAGAACTTCAAAGTCGGTTTATCAAGGTAAAGTGACGTCACATCTATTATCTGTTGTAGTCGACCATTAGAACACACCAAAGCTAATCTTTTCTTCTGCTGCTGCTGTTGATGATGAAGTCCTCATAAAATGTGTGCAATGTTTTTATACTAAATGTAAAACAAGATAACAAATGAATTCTTTATTGCTTGCAAAATTTTCCCAAAAAATATACCTACCTGTTGTAGAAGAAGTTAAATGCTTGAATTGTTTTGAATATTGTCGATTAAACATATGTACATTGTATAGAATAAATAAATATAAACCAGAAAATTAACTACAAAGTACACATTTTAATCTAAATTTTTGATAAACACAAATCAACAATGAACAACAGAAAATTGACATTTTCTTCAATTCAACGTCCCTTTCATTTTAGATTGAAGTTTCCTCTGTTTATAAAATTGAGCTTGGGGTTCAATGAGACTGTGTTAAACAAAACTTTCACTTTTCACGGAGAAAGCAAAATTGCACTTTGATCGATTCATGAATATAATTTCAAGTTATATAAAACATTTTTTATTTTCATCATATATAATATGAAGTACAATAATAGCTGAACTAACCAGTGATTAGCAGTACTCTCATATATAACTTATTCAATGCATATGACACACAACCAATTTACTAAATAACTACGGATTTCTTGTATATCACTGTATTTATATATGTTGTATACAATTTATCAAGATTATTTTTATAGATATTCAGTACTTTGTTTTGTCGATCAATTAATTTTATAATTTAATATACGTATAATATGTTTTTAATAATAACTGAAGGTACATAATAACAAGGAAAATATATATACTATTTATGTTGAAGGTATAATGAAAAATAATTGAACTTTGGTTGTTTAATCCTTCTTTTTAGCCTATTGTTAAAGTATTACTTTACACATGTAAGTAACAACAACATTTTTTTACAAAGATGATGAGATTTTATATATAGTGTAGTAAATGACAAATATTATACAATATATTTAGAATTTTTTAATGCACAATATAATACACATTATTTTATGGACAAAATAAATCACCGGTTAATTAATTATACTGATAATAATTTGTGATCAAGTTAAAGAGGCAAATTAATACAAAGTTTGGTAATTTAACAAAAAGTGAAAGTCTTTTATAAGTAGTTTCAGAAAATGAACATGGTTTTTTATCTTTCTTAGGGGTCAATTTGCCAAATTGAGGCCTTCTGTATAAAGTATTTTTGTTTTTTTTTGTAGAAAACAGGACGGCCTATATGTGTGAAGATTTTAGTAGATAGAGAGAATTATATACGATTATATAGAAGTTTATAGAGAAAGTTTCTTTTAAGACAATACATATACAATTAGACAAGTTATAAATTTCATTCATTCATTCACTCATTGCCAAAAGTGCATTAGCTGCACCATCCTTATTACAACCACCAACTTCATATACAGATTTAATGACTTCTTCATCCATATTTGGAAACATTTCTTTTAATTGTTTTAGGTCTTCTTCAATAGTTTCAGGCTTTTGAACAACTTGCGGCACAGCGGTACTAACTGGTTGACTTGATTGATATACTTGAGGTTGCTGAGTAGTAGCATGTTTTTTTGTTGACAAATGTCCAGGATGTGCCATACCACCAGGAATGTATGTCAATGGACCACCACTAGCAGCAACAGAGCCTGCTTTAAACAATACTTATAATAATCTAGGCACATAAAAAGTAATAGCAAGTTATTTTACCTGCAGGAGCCGGCTATTATAGAAACAATAAAGATTGGATAGTTACATAAAAAAATCGCGTATATATAATAAATACTAAAAAAACATACCATAAAACTAAATACTAAATGAATTTGACCCTCTTTATCACCACCTTGTTTGCCTGTTAGTGGATACCAGTCTTCTACTGTTTCACCTTTAAATATCTCATCTGGAATTGCAATTTTGGCATGAGCTACTAACTCATCCATGGAAAATGAACATTCATCATAAATTTCCAAATATATTTGATTTATTCCTACTGGGAGAAAACATTGGATTGTTTTATTCCATCTAGGATTTTTGGCACCATTAACATCTGTTGGAGTTTCATATATATTATGAGCTAGATGTATTCTAACATAGGGGTCCATTCTTGTCATTCCATAGTTTTTAGCAAGTTTGGCTTGCATTACTGAAATGAGTAGTCGACCTCTTATATTTGTAGGTTGACTAAATGGCATTGCTTGAGCATTAAGTTGTTGATGAAGGGCTGTAAAAGAATAACAAAATTAGGTTTTGCACTTATGTATATAGTTATAGCTATATTATATTAGTAATTAAACCTAAAGCAGCTTGTTCATCCATTCGTTCTTGTATTTGCTGTTGTGTCAATGGCTCTCCTGTTCTTGGATCAGCAGTAATTATAGGTTGTCCACGAGTTCTATTATATTAAGTAAAGGATGTAAGTTGTTTAATCGTATTTATTTAGTTCATTTTACCTTAAAAAATCTGGTGGTAATTCTCCAACTAAAACTCTATTGCGTCTTTCCATTGTCTTTGCTGCGTCTGGATCAAGTGATTGAGCCATTTTGTCTTAAATATTTGTTTGATAGTAAAATTAGAGACACTACACAGACAACGACAAGTGTATACGTTGATTAGTAAATATACTATATATAAAAAATCACTTTATGTCAACACAATGACAACAAAAAATCACATTATGATATACACGTAATTATGTAAAGTACACAATACGCTGCTGACGAATGACGTAAAGGCGTATTATATTATGAATCACTTCAACTGTAAGTTGCCAAATGAAGTTGGAAATGTAATTTGTTATACTAACACACAATAATATAAGTTCTTGCGTATAGCAGTATAGAAAAGAGAAGAAATATGTTGGTTAATGAATGAATGAAAAGTGTATGTATAACTCTAACGGATATTAGTCATAAATGTTTTTACTGTGCAATATGATAGTACAACAATGTATAGTTTAATTATATAATTTTTGATAACTCTGTCTGCAATTCTTAATAATTTTTATCATGATGAACTGTTAAGTATTAAACAACAAGAGAAGCAGAGTCATCTCCACATGAGAATTTTTAAACTTTGTGTGATATTAACCATTTTATACTTGCTACTTTTGTACACAACACTACACATACTACATATATCCTCTTCAATAAGAAGAGGAAGATATATACATACAAGTTGTATAGAATAATATAAGCTACGGTGGTTTAAAGAACATTTTTTGCCCCAGATTTCTAGTCAAATACTTATAAGGTAACATTAGGCTAAAACATCTCCTTTCTCATTTTGCTATATTACAGACTGGTGTTAAAGTAGTAATAATAAAAATACCTGTACATAAATAGAAAATGTAGAGAGAAAAGAGTTAGGTTAGTAGAAGAACATTTATTATTACGCAACGTAACCAAACGTAACAGTAAAAAAAAGAAGTATAGTATAATGTGATTACAAATTGTATCAAGTACTAATAATATATAAATGTAACACTTTTTTAGAGTACACTACTAGCACAGTTCAGGAGGGGCATGAAATTAAAAAAAAATTCTACCATGGTTCACTGCACATAATTTCGCAATTGTTTCCTATTGTAATTATTACTATATTTTATCGAGAGATTTTGCATTTTATAATAATAAGAGTACTACTGTACTATATTAGTAAAGTGCAAAGGAAATGTAGAAGATTACTACACTTGTCAGCAGTAGTGATAGGAAGAGGAAATAGTGGACAAAGGTTTATAATTAATAGAAGAATAACAATGTGCATTTGTTGCTGTCGTCTCTAGTCATTTTCAAATTGTAAACTGGTGCACAACAAATACTCGTCATTTTATATCAATCATATACTACTTTACTCTTAAAATAATATATACTGACAAAAAGTGAAAGACATTTAAAAAGTAAAAGATACGTCCGATTGATGACACAGAATTTTGTTTAAGGCTTCCATTTGAATGCAATCAAAAGGTACTTACTATAACTATGTGCAAACATTTCTATAATCTAATATAAGGAATTTGATTATATATACTTTTTTCTCTCTACAGAAAGTAACAAAGAGGCTGAAATTAGGATTTTATAAATACTACGCACACATAACATAAACTTGCCTAAAGAAAATTTTAATTCTATAAGAAAAATGTCACGAATGCCAGCCAATAACATTAAAGAAGTAGGGCCTAAAGCTAATAAAAAAGGACCAAGTAAAGAAGATGATGAGAGCAAAAGAAACCATGATGAAAGTAGTAGTAGTAGCTGTAGTGAAATCAAAAAGACTGACTTTTCTGAAAAGAAATTAACTTTAACTCCTCAGGAGTATCGTGTGACACAAGAGAAGCAAACAGAACGGTTAGTTAATTAAATCCAGAGGAATACAGAAGAGTTTTATGTACTAACTTATATTGCTTTATTATAAAATAGGCCCTTCTCTAATAAGTACAATCGTCATTGGGAAACTGGAATTTATCGTTGTATTGTCTGTGAAACCGAACTATTTAGTTCTACAATGAAATTTGAAAGTAAATCAGGATGGCCAGCATTTTTTGATATTGTTGATGAAAAGAAAGTAAAGCTTACACCTGACCTATCTCACAGTAAGTACTTATGCAATCTATATACTCTTTATGAGAAGCTAAGATAATGAAAAATGTCCTTTTATATAGTCGGTGCAAATCTCTTGCTACTCATCACGAAGCCAGATTTAGCAAGAATGGAAGTATCTTGTACAACTTGCAATGCACATTTAGGACACTTGTTTCGGTTAGTAGTAGTAACAAAACACTAATAGCACGTCTCATGTATCTTTATAAATATTGTTTTGTTTACAGTGATGGACCTAAACCCACTGGTCTTCGCTATTGTATCAATTCATCTTCCTTAAATTTTACTCCAACTGATGAAGAAACAGCAAACTCATTTTTACCTTCCGAACAAAGCAGATCAGCATCAAAAGGTCCACCTACGACTTATGTTTGTATAAATAAATCTTGTGGATTTGAAATCAACAGTAATAATAGTAAAAGAGAGCCAATGAAAGAAAAATTACCAGATAATCAAAATTCTTCTACCAAAGCATCATCAACAACAATAGTGCCAAAGTCAACTAATAATGATAATCTTGAAGTGACTTCAACAACAACAACTCCTTCACCACGACAAGGTTTTGGATTAAAACCAATACCAAGAAAAAATAGTCGTGAGAGACTTGAAATGATGTTTACTAATAATAACTCATCATCAATTAATAATAGTAACATTAATAAAAGTCGTTTTCCTAAGAGCTCATCTCTTACAGCAGCTAGAGTAAATTTCTTCCAGCAACAAGCTGAGGCAGCTGCAACAGCAGCAGCATCAATTCAAGTATCTCCTTATAGAAGAAAATCTTCTACATCATCAAATAATAATACTCTTATTACAAATTATACTGTTACTGCTACTACTCAGAATAATAATAATAATATTAATAACAATCGCCTTGTTTCATCAAATAATTGTAACAATACTAATAATAATGGTAGCCATCGAAGAAACTCTGCTGCTGGTTTAATTTGTCATGATGGTATACCAATTGAGAAAATATCAACTTCACCTATTCATAATCACAAGTATTCATTACGTGAAACACATTTATGAGACGAGGGTAGTCAGCCACCATCAGAAGAAATTGAATCGGCTGACGAACCCTCAATAACATTATCATCTTCATCATCTGAAGAACAACTAACACCAATAATAGAAGAAGCTTTGAAATTAAAAGTTATCATTAACAAAAATAATAGTAGTACACGTCAGAGAAAGAAATGTCATATTCTTTGACATGCTTTTCTTTCAAACAGCATTTTTACTCTTATTCTAGTCTTCAAGAAACATTGCTGCTGTATAAAAAAAATAATATATGTATTATTAGTATTATGATATGACAGAATGAATGACGAAAAAGATAAGCTTTTATTCACCAATATAATGCTCCTTACTTAAATACTTACAATCTATTAATTACTCGACGAGCTTTTTAATTTGTATAATCACACAAGAGCCTAAAATGTAATGAATCTCTTAAAATATGGATATTTTATTTATGGGAAAATTAGTGCAAAATATTATATTTTTATGTGTCTGTTGTTTTTAGAATATTTAGAAAACGTATTTATAGAAGAATAAGGCAAAATGCAATGTTGTCAACAAGCACCGAAAGAGAAAAACATGAACAATGAGTTGTGTCACAAATCTTGTCAATTAACTTGTACTTCTTCTTAAAAGTACGTGGTGATAGCTAATCAATTTTAACCATTTTAACAAAGAAAAATAAAAAAGTAGACAATATAGTTTAAAAACAATTTGAGAGAAAATTTATTTTTCATAAACATTTTGCATATCATGACTTTCTCTTATAACAGTAAACAATGCTAAACGCTGAGCGCTACACTTTCACCTTTGTTCAACCGTCAAATATTAGAGTTTGAAATTTTCGTCAATATTTTTGTTATTGTTTCATGGTTGTTGTTGTTATTCCGTTTTTAGAAAGAAGGTGACAGTTACTGAAGAAAATTGTAGTTAGAATTTAAAAGAATTATTACTGGATTAAAGCATTGTAATAAAAATTCAAAGGTAAGTATCTAGTTTTGCAAGTTGTTTTACAATCAGCAAATTCATTTTACATCTCCATTTCCTGTTGCATGTTGGTGAAACATTTTTATACATATAATTTTATTAACTTTTTATAGTTTCAACAATGTCTGACCCAGATGAAAGTGAAAGTAGTATGGACACTGAAGCATTGTTGAATGCCAATGCCAGTGGATTTTTTGAAAAAAGTAAAACATTACAAGAATTTATGGGTCTATCTTCTGATCAAGTTATGGACAAATTTAAAAAAATGAACCCTACTGCTCCTGGAGACGTTTTAAATTCTACATTCAAAAGTGATGATATGACTCTCAGTGATTTTTATAATTCTAAAGGTGAAATGGTACTTGATGGATTACCTGCATGGACAGATTCAGATTTAGAAGAATTGGAAGAAGATGAAACACAAAAACCATCTCATATTGTTGATGTTACACATCTTGAAGAAGAAGCAAGCGGTCAACAACTACCTTGTTCGTCAACTAGTATACTTCCAGTAGTAGCTCCTTCTTCTTCAACTTCAACAAGTAGAACTCTATGCTCACCAAGAAGAAGACTAAGAGGAGGCAGTCACCTTTCTCCATTTCAAAGAAAATACCCAATTCCTTCTCATGTGCCTAATTTTAGACTTAATTTTAGAAGTCCTGGTGGTTATAAGCATAAAAATCCTAAACCTCCTCGTGATCTAACAGGTATTATAATAGTACACTACAATCTCTTAAACTTTTAGCGCATGTATACTTATGTGTTCATTCTTTTTTATTTATTGATTAAATAGATGAGCAAGTATTAGAAGAAACAAGAAGGATGTATGCAAATCCAGATGAGTCATCAGATAGTGATAATGAAGATGAAAAATGTGACGATGATAATAGAGAAAGTGATGATAGTAGAGATTCAAATGATGATTCTTCTTCTAGTTGTTCCTCAAATGATTCACAGCCACCAAGAAGATCATCCAAAGTTACCAAAGAGACTACTACTACAACTACTACTGAGACCACTGAGACGACTGCGACTACTCCTCCTCCAGTTTCTTCATCAAATGAAAAGAATTCAAGTACTACAACTACTACCAATGACAATACTGCCGTTGATGATAGTAAAAAGGAAGACAAACAAGATAATTCCTCAACAACAGCAACAACAATTCCAACAATATTGTCAGATCTTGATTTAATTTTACAAGAAATAAATATTGATCCAGAAGAACTAGAAGAACTTATTGTCAACAAATATCCACTTCCAACAATGTTACCTTATAGTAATTGTTATTCTTTAGCTCCTACGCCTGGTGGAGACAATGAAACTTCAGCAGCAGCAGCAGCATTAACTCAAGAATATTTTTGGAATAAAAACAATAATCCTCCATCTTCTTTTTCTTCTGATGCAATATATTTTGAAAAATATCAAGAAGAGAAATATAAAAGAGAACATTGTGAACAAGAAATTGCACTACTACAAAAAGATTTATTACAATTTAAACAACAAAATGCTGTACTTGAAGGTACCTTAAAAAAGAAAGAAATGATTTTGTTACAAGCAACATTAGCAATGAATCGCTTATCTAAACAATGGAAGGCACATGAAATTACATCAAAAGAAACTGTAGAAAAATTACAAATGGAACAAGATAAATTAATTTCATCATGTAAAGAAAGTAAAGAACGTTTAGAACAATATGAAAAAGAATTGATTGATGCAGTTGAATTAGCTAATGACTTTAAGCATCAAATGGTTATATTAGATAAAGATAAATCTCAAGAAGTAATGACATTAAAGAATAAAAATATACAATTGAATAATCAAATAAAAGATTTAGAAGAAGCTTTAAAAACTGCAAATAATGAAAAAACTGTTTCAGTTCGTGCTTTACAGGAACTTGAAAATACTAAACAAACTCTTGAAAAACATTTAGAAGCTACAACACAAGATAAAAATAATTTGGAATCAAAATTAACAGATACTGAAATACAATTAGAACAAGAAATAGTATCAAAATTTGAGTTGAGAAAGTCATTAGAAATCTCAACAGAAAAGAGAGTACAAGAAGAAAGAGAAACTCTTCATGAATACTATAAAAAGAAAGTTGAAGATATTTTAACTGATGCAACAGAAAAATCAGTAGCAGCAGAAACAACATTAATAGAAAATATGACAAAATTTAATCTTGAAGCCGAGAAGAAATTGCAAGAAGTTAAATCAAGGTATAATAAATATTATAAAGAAAGTTCCTTTTTTGGTAGTTGTATATAAATACTTTAATTATTAAACAATTTATTAGATACACTAATGAACTGGATAGTATGAAAAACAAATATGAAGGAGAAATTGCTGTTTTAAAGAAAGAACTAATACAGAAGCAACTACTAATCTCAAGTGTAAGTTGTTGAAAATTTTATAATATATAATAGTATATGAGTATGTATGAATTTTCTTTTTCTTTATAGACTGCACAACAATTGCAGAGTGGTGGACTTAATATTTCTAGTACAGCAGATAGACTTCAAAATATTGTTAGTAATTTGCCACCTTCAGTCCTATCAACCAATTCAACAAATTCACTTTCTGGAAAAAGAGATCAACTGCGTGTCTAAAAAATACTATATATTTTATGTACTTAACTTACTTTTACACAGTTATACTCCACACTTTATACATAAATAAACAGCAAATTCTGTATTTTCTTATAGTTATATAGAACATTAATAATGGGCAATCCAAATTTATTTCATTTATTTATCGTCTTACATTTCTTGAAATAATTAGTAATATCAGCCACTGGCAAGTTGACTCACATTATAAAGCATATAAACACCCAAAAAAGTTATAACAAAAATTAGTATAACAAAAAATATAGTTTGTCTTTTTGACTCTTCTTCTTCCTTTTCTGAATAATAATTGCCAGTAACTTGTTCTGTAGTTGAAGTAAACCATTTTTGATATTCTTGATAAATTTTATTATTGCTTCCTTTTGGTGCAAAAGAAAAGGATATCTGTAGAATAAGAGAGAAAGAGAGACGAGGGTCTTAATATATTTTACTGACAAAAATAATCCTAGATTTTAATATTTACTTACATTTCGAAACTCATATTCAGAATCCTTTAATAGCAAATTGTTGATGGGAAATCTTGAGTAATGACTAGCAACTAATGTACTTCCTTCACCATCATTTTCTTTTCGCCGTAAGGTGAGCGTATAATTCATGTTTTTTTCGTTTTCAAGAACTAAATAAAGAAAGCTTGTTCTTTTCACAATGACAATTTTTTGACAACTAATAAGAAATACTTAACCAGAAATACTCGTAGGCATATTTGGTTATCAGTTTATGTGATAGGAGGATGTAGATTTTCTTCAGATAACAAAAATGAATGAATACACAAATAAATAGATATTTTGTCAAGGTCTCTTAATTTTTCTTACAAATGTTGTGCAGCATTATTGTGTCAGTTTTGCCAGTTAAATAAATCTACTTGATAAACGACATTTTGACATGAAGAGGAGCTTACTCCACTATTATTTCCAACAACTCTGTTATTAGTATTTGAACTAGGTTGTTGTACTACAGAAAGATTATTGTTATTATTATTATGGTGATTATTTGTAGCAGATACAAAATGCTGTTGCTGTAATTGTTGATGATGATTCTGTTGTTGGACATGATGATGATTATTAGTATTATTATTATTATTATGATGATGGTGATGATGAGCAATAGGATGTGTATCACTTCTTGCACTTAAGTCAATCAATTCCCGTAAGAAAGTAGATGTTGTATGATCATTTCCAAACGATGAACGTAAACTTAAATCAACTAAATTTCCTTCCGGACACATTTGATTTTGTTGTTGTTGCTGTTCATCTGTTCTAGATATCAAATCTATTGGTTGACGAAATGCCCCAGAAAGATCCATAAAATCTGGAAATAATTTATTGCATGATGTACTAAAAGAATTATTCATATTAGTATTGTTGTTATTATTGTTTGTTGTTGAATTTTGTTGCACTGTAGCAGTAGAACAATCATGATGGTTATTTCCAGGTCCTAGTTGTCTAAAACTAAGATCCATTAAAGGATTATTAAAATCTTGACGAACAGAAGTAAGCTCAAGTGGAACTTCTTGTCTACTACTAGTAGAAGATGATGACATATCAAATGTTTTATAACTTAATTCCATTGGTTCACTCTGCGATGATTGTTGTTGCTGATGTTGTTGTTGTAAACTACATGAGGAAGGAGCTGTAGATGGTATGGTGTTATTATTATTATGTACTTCATTAACCATAGAACTTTGAATAGCACATTCAACTAAATCAAGTCCTCCTCCGCCTTGTTGATGATGACTAGTATTACCAGAAGGATTTTGATAATTTTTTCCAGAATTTTGTACTACATGATGATGGTTATTATGATGATTGTTTTGATTTGGCCAACTTTGTTGTTGATAATGATGTTCATTATTGTTTGTAGTAGTAGTAGTATTCAAAGTTAGTGTTGAAGTATGAGCAGTAGATGTATTATGTGAAGTTGTATAAATAGGATGAATAAGTGTTGTTGTAGATGAATTTGCGTGATTATTATGTTCTTCTAAATGATTTTGTATTTCAGAAGAAAGATGATTATTATTGAATGTAACAAGTTCTGTTGTTTGCTGTTGTTGATTATGATGATGGTGATTATTTTCAGTATTATTAGTTGTTATTGTAGTAGAATCTTGCTGCTGATGATGGTGTTGCTGTGTGCTAGTAGCACTTGAAGAAGCCTGATGATTAGGAGAAGAAGTAGAGTTAGTTGTAGTACTAGTAGAACTAGAAGCAACCTGAACTTGAATTTTCTTTGGTGGAGGTACTTTTCCATCATTTCCAATTTCAGTTGGATGTATTCTTTTAATATGTTTAGAATAATTGGCACCACTATTAAATCTTTTTTCACAAAATAAACATCCATAAGGATAAGTCCCTTTATGATAATTTTCATGTTCAGCTAATTTGAATTTACTAGTTAAAAAAACAAAACAAAACAGGTTAGAAAGAAATTAGAACTTTAAATATGTCGTTTCTTACCTGGTAAACATTTTTGGACAACTGGAACATTTGATAAAAGGTAAAGTTGTATGATAACTCATATGACGAGCTAAATGAGTATTACTCTTGTATATTCTTTTACATATAGTACATTTAAAATCTGGTGATGGAGTAGCATGAGTTTTCTTGTGAATATTCAAATATTTGATCTCAAAAAATTGTTTAGAACAAATAGAGCAAGTGTAATTTTTTGGTGCATCTGTAGAGGTATGTTGCATTCTATCATGATGAACTAATGATGCCTTTTGAGTATAAGAAACAGGACATTTTGTACAATAAAATCTTCGACCTCTTTCTTTATCTTTATGTGTTGAAATATGAGAAAAGTATTCTGAAAAAAATAATTATATAAATGTAAAATGTTATTACGAGATAAGATCAATAGATCAAGATATTGTACTTGTACTTACCTTGCTTTGAAGGCAAGATTTTATCACAAGTTTTACATTTATAGTGACTATTATTATCTTCCGGTTCTGGTAAATCTTCTAATATATTATAATCTGCTTCTGATGGTGATGAATCATCAATGATACTTGAGATAGGAGATGATAGATCGGGATGATCTGATTGAATATGAGAATCCAAACCTAATGAATGACATATTGTGTTATTTTGAGAGATTATAATAAAGAGTGCAAGTAATAATAAGAATGACTTACCAACTCTTGTACTAAAATGCTTTCCACAATAGTCACAAGTAGTAGTAGTATTTGGAGTTTTATCTTGATGATGATGATGAGTAGTAAAATGTTTAGCTTTTGACTTTTTATAGTGATAATATGCATGTTGTTTCATTTCATCATAGTCATGAGATGTACCTTTAGTACAATTAGATTGAGGACATTTATATATTGGACGATCTTCATTTGAATCATGATGTACTATTTTATGATGAATTTTTAAAAGTTTATCATGTAAAGAAGCACTTTCACTACATATACCACATTTCAAAAATACTTTTTGTGGTTTAGAAGGCATCATTACTAATAATTTTTTATGTGAAAATGTCAATGGTAAAAGCTCTTTCTTTTTTGAAGGACTAGTAGTAGTAGAAGTTGAGAGTTGTTGTTGTTCTCCTCCTCCTCGTTCTGTTGTTGTTATAATTGATGATGATGATGACGGTAGCATATCATCATTATTTGCTTCTTGTGATGATACATCTTCAGTAAAGTTGGAATTTGATGAATTTCGTCCTACTACTAACTTTTTTGCAATTTCTGCTAATTTTTCTTGTGCATCTACAACAGTATCTTTGTATTTTCCATATGCTTCTAAACTTGAACAACAATCTGTACATATTTTCTTTGGTAGGTTGTCTTCTTCAAGTACCTAAAAAGTGTTAGAGATAACAAGTAAGGATTACAAGTTTCAGCAAGGATTTCAAAGTTTTAACTAACCAAAATCCCCAAAGTTTTGCGTATATTTTCTGAAATACTTAAACGCTTGCCTTCGTCGCCAAAAATTGCAACAGCACCAAGTCCACAATCTAATTGTGATGCACACATACGACAATATTTACTTACAAATGTTTGAGGTGCCATTTTTTTGAAATTTTTTTATTTTGACAGAAAATAAAAAATTACATTTTGTCAATTTTTTGAAATTCGCTTGAATAAACAATAACAAATACAAGTCGCAGCTTGTAGTAAAAATGAATTGACGGATCATGAAAAGATTTTTTATGTAAACATAATATAAAAGTATAAACTTTATTTAAATACAAGAAACCATTTTCAGAAGACACACACTGGAATGGAATTAATAAGTTTCTGAATAATTATAATATAAATACATGCATAATACAAATTGAACACATTATTGATAATTTTGTAGAAGTAGTAAGTAGAAATGTAAATTATTTATTCTTCCAAGGTGCTGGTTTATTTGTAGTAGTATCCAATGTAACTTTTCCTTTCCCTTTTACAGCCCAAACTGGAGGTCTGCTATTTTTGGTTCCATTATTGCTTTCACCAACAGATTTTTCCATTGTTTTATTATTAGTATTATTATTGTTGTTGTTGATAGTAGTATTAGTAAAATCAATTCCTGTTGCTGTAATCTGTTCTAATCTTGAACTTAAATCATCTTCTACTCTTGGTGTTGAAGTACTTTGATAAATATGTAACCACGATGGTGTATTGCCACCACCAGGAAGAGTTAAATTATGATGATTTGCTAATAAATTAGTAGAAGGAGCAAATGGTAAAGATTTTTGATGTTCTGAATTATCTGCTAATGCTACAGGTGGTGTTGGTCTAGAAGAAATTGATTGTTGTAACAAATTATGACGAAATTTTGATAAATTACTAAGTCCTTGAAATTCATTCAATTGCTTATTAAGCCATGAGATCATATTTTCATTTGATTTAACAGTTTTTTCTAAGGCTTCAATTTTCTTTTCTGATTCATCTAAAGAATTTGTTTTAATAGAATTTTCAGCCGACAATTTTTCAAATGATGTTTTTAAAGTTGATAATTCATTTTCAAGTTGATTTGATTTAGTTTCAAGATCTTGAATAGTTTTTTGCTGTTGTGTTGCTATTTGTGTTTGTAATTTAATTTTTGAATGAGAATTTCTTGCGTCATCTTGAAATTTCTTAATAATTTCATTAGCTTTAATTAATTCAGATGATATATTTGTATTAATATTTTTAAGTTTTTCAACTTCTTTAATCATATTTGAAGTATGATTTTCCAATTGTTTATTTTGATTTGTAATTTGTGAAATATATTCTTCTTGTTTTCTTATCATATTCATTTTTTCAATATTATCAGCTTCTAATGTTTTCAATTTATTTGATAATGTATTTGCTATTCTTTGTTTTTCATGATAATCTAAAGAAATAGAAAAAAAGAACGATTTTAAAATACAATTAGAAAAGTTGATAGTAATAATAGTTATCTACCTTGATCTAATTTACTATTTTGTTTTCTTGCTAATGTTATTTCTTGTTGAAGAATTTTTAAATCATCTTCATAATTTTTCATTTTAGTTGATGTATCTTGAATACATGTTTCATTTTTATATTTACATTGTAATAAATCACGATTTTCTAATTCAAGTGTTGAGATTCTATCTTCTAATGAACTAATAATTTGAGAATGTCTTTTTTCCATTTCTTGTCTTTCATGATCAAACTTGATAGAATATTCTGATTGTAATTTAAGTAATTTTTCTTTTTCTTGTGTTAATTCTTGAAAATGTTTTGTTGATAATGAACTTGTTTGATTATGTATTTCATCTCTTAATTCTGATAATTCATAAGATTTATTATCCAATTGTTTTTTAAGACGTGATACTTCAGAATCCATTGTAGATGCTAAATGTGAATATTTTTCTTGAAGTAAATGATAATCTTTTTTCATTGTTGTATTAATTTCACATAGATATTTTTTTACTTCAGCATCAGTACCAGAATTAATTTGTAAAGATAAATGACAAAGATATTTGAAGGGATTTGATTCTACTATATCCAATAGAACTGTTAGGGAGAAGTCAAAAGACAAAAGAATTTAAGTCAATAATAAGTAAGAATTCTGTAATAGAATAATGCTATATCATACCTGCATTGTTTAGTCCAACTTTCATTACTAAAATAAATTTTGGTGATTGATGATATATTTTGTTGTTATTATCTCCTTGTCCATCTTCAATTGATGATGATGATGATGGATCACATTTTTCTAACAAAGAAATTAATTGTTTTGGAAATCCATAAAAATCAACCAATAGTCCTTGTTGAGTTCTGAGTACAGGGAAGTCTAAGAATATAAGAACAAGAAGTAATAAAAAAATGTACTTATAGGTGGAATAGAAGAATTTATATTGCATATAATTAATTACCTCCATCAGTAATTCTTAAATGATAAAAGAATGCTGGATTCTCATCATTTGTTAATCTTAATGTAATTTGTTTATGTGGATTCATTGAGCCACAAGCTGGTGATGGATATGTTAAAGTTACACGAACAATTTCTTTTTGTTCTGATGGCATTAAATGCTGATGATGATTATTTTCATCTGTCCCACTACTATTATTATTATTTCTTGGTCCATCAGAACCAACACCAATTCCTTCTTTTCTAATAGATAATGGTAAAAGTTTGGAAACTTCAGAAATGTTGCTTGTCATCATCATGGCTGAATTTCTTGAACTAGAAGATGAAGCCATGTTTTATAGAAGAAATGATGACAAGAAAAGAGCAACAAACTTTCTGAGAAACTGTCAACACACAACAAACAATAACAAAACACATGCAAAAATATAACTGACACAACTACTTTCCCGCCTAAGCAAAGATGACTCATAAAAATGAACAAAGTCTCAAACGGTCATGAAAACATTTCTTTATTTTCTAAAAATGATAGGTTTTATAAAATAATTAATACAATTAATTGACTATTCTTCATCACTGTCAATCTCGTCATTAGTTGTCTCATATTCTTCTTCTGAATTTGAATTTTCACTATTATTCTCTTCTTCTGAATCTAAAGCTTCTTCTTCTTCGTCGCTTTGTTGATCATCAACTTTCTGTCTTTTAGCTGGTGGTGGATGATGATTATTAGATTTATAGCTCTCATTTTGGAAATCTCGAGCTAATTGTTCCAGTGCCAAGTTGCGCGTTCCAACATATTCACGACGGCAAATTGGGCATATATCATTTCTGAGCTTAAAGTAGCAATTAGCACAAATTGAATGTCCTCCAACACATTGAATTATTTTTACATTATTGATCATTAGATTTAAACAAATTGGACATTCCAATTGTTTTTCTATACATGAAAGTTGACTTGTTGGAACTCTGTAAGTTGGGTATGAGGAATAAAATTGTCCCATTTCTGCGTATGATGACGACCAAAAGGATTGTAATAATTATGAGAATTGAAGAGATATTTTTAAAATAGAGACTCCCTTTTATATTCGATAAACATTTAATTGCATTGGAAACAAGAGAATAGTTTGTCTCTTGGCTTGTATATAAATTGTCAATCGATGGCAAAAAAGACACTACACAAAGCATTTTACGATCGATAAAAAACCCCTTTCCTGTTGGTGAAAGATATACTCATATTTATATGAACCTTTCATCCTCCCATAAGATACTGTGCTACGGCCTCGTGGCCCAGTGGATAAGGCGCCTGGCTTCGAACCAGGAGATCCAGGGTTCGAATCCCTGCGAGGTCGAATCTTTTGATGCCTCTGATCAAATTTTGAATAATTTAAAACTTTATTTTAGTAATTTACACTTTGATGCATGAGTACACAATTAAAGAGTACTAAAATATCATTAAATATCAACCTATATACTTACTTTCAAGTATAATATCCACTCTCTTGAGAATTTTGTCATCTAAAAATCTCGTAGTAAAGCATTTTTGATCAATATTTTACCAATCGACTTTTATTTGCAAGCCTAAAACTATTATCAACAAATCCGGGTCAAATTTCTTTTCATTTCTTTTTAATTGAGAATATCAAAAATTGACAAGTTATTCCACAGTTATTATTAGAGTTTTGTCTACAAATGTCAAAGTAGTCAAACAAGCATTTATTAATTATTACACAAGTCATAAAGGGCAATCCTTTTTATTAGATCCGGTGACGTGATTAAAAAAAGACACAAGTCAGTCAAAGATCACAAGACATTCTTATAATAAATCATGAGTCATTCAATCACGTTCATGCACTTTGTACTAGATAGTTGTGCACCATATATGAAGTATATGCAAGCAGAGTATATATGTGCACAATTCACAAAATATTATAATGACTAATAAACTTGTTCTTTTCCTTATTCCTACATAGCATATTATTCCTAACTCAAGCGTATAAAATGCACAAAGCAACAAACAACGTGTTTTGATATTTGAGAAAGTTTTTGAAATGCAATTTAAACATAAACTACCTAGTCCTTCAAATGTGTGAACTTTATATATGAACAAAATTATTATACTCTCTCAGATGGTTAAGCATTTCTATATATGAATGTAATTCATTGAATTGTTTTATTTTTTTTATTAATTTTACGGGAATATTTATTTTTGCATCACAATAGAAGATTATAGTATAGTATTATTAATAATATATATTATAATATATGATCTAGACAAAAAAAAAGCTTTTTTTACTGGAATAAAGAGAGACAATATTATTTATAATTCTAGAGAGTATATATATCTACCATTGATGATGGTTTATACATGTATATTTATTATTTTTTTAGTGTTTTTTTCAATATTTTTTCTTGTCCCAAATAAATCAAGCAAAAAAAGGGGAAAATAAAGGAACAATTTCATATATGTATGTTTCATTTATTTGTGAGACTTCTTCTTTCTTATAGTTCTTCAAAATTTCTTCTTTAAGTACTTTGTTGTTGCTGTTGTTGTTGTTTTGCTTTTTTAGCAGATTTGACTGATTTAAGAACAACATCAGTTGCAGCAGCAGCAGTCTCAACTCTTGATTGTGCAATACCCAAAACTCTTTTGGTAGCTTTAGTAGCTAAATAATATGCACGACGAACAAGCCATCCTCCACGAGCACTTAGATTTTCTGGACCTTTATCCTCACAAACTCCATTACTATCAGCAGATTTTTCTTGTTCTCCAGGTGGTAAAACCACATCCAAAGTTTTATTAGCAGTATTCAAAACATACTCAACAACATCAAATGTAATTTGAGCTATTTTAGTATTGAAAACAACTTCTGATGCTCTGTTGTAAGTATTGACAACTGGACTAACTTTGACTGAAATGAGTTGTTTAGTATCAGAAACAATCTATATTATGTGACAAGTGGAAGAAGATAAAGACAAAAAAGACAGACAATATTAAAAACTTTTTATAAGTAAATTATATAAATTTTAAGCCGATAAGTAAAAAAAGTACATACTTGACTTGGTTGCTTCTTAATTGATGGCAATGTATTTTCCAATTTTTCCAAACCTTTGGAAGCCAAATTATCAACCTTTGATAATGGTGGAGCAAGCAATAGTATTTAATTTAGTAGAAATTACACGTCCAGCCACAGCAGAAGTAATAGTCTCAGCTAAACCAATACTTGATCCAACAATGCCTCCATAAGCCTATATATAGATTTTATGTAAAAAGAGAGAAGAAGAATAATAATATAATTTTAATGAACTCAACTTATATACAACCTTGAACCTCATTCATAAATGTTGATAACGTTTATTATATATATATATATATCTATTATAATGCATGAAACTTGCCTTGGCTTTTCCATAGACATCCGTAATAGTATTGACAGACAATTCCACCATAGGAATTTTGGAAACTTTTTGGAGAAATTGTGAGTTGGACAGTTGGGATTTTAATTCTAAAATTGGGCTATCCATTGCTGATGATGATTTGTCTCCTATACGATTTCTTCTCATACAAATTCTACATCAGAGAGAGAGAGATAGAAAGAGAACAATGGTAATCAGCAAACACGGAACAAATCTCAACAATAATAAAGGAAGTCGCTATACTTGTTACAACTTTTATGTAGATAGATTATTGTACCACAACAAAATATTTTGTTAACCTTGAAAAAAATTCTTATTCACCTTTAATTATAAGAGAGATGCGGAATGGAGACGATCACAACACACACACAGGAACAACTTACAAAATTGTAATGTTTAACTAATTTTTTTTTGACACAATGTAAATATATATGGATATGATGAAACAAAACACAAAATATTATATATTTTGATGTTCTTTTTTTCTTTTGACCACGACTAACTGAGACTTTATGTCGTCTGCCCAAATACCCAAACTCAACTGAATTATAAGAGAGAGCTGTGGTACTGGTTATACTGTAAAGTGGTGGTGGTATGGTGGTAGTAGTGAGTGATACATAGCAAGAAGAGAGAGAGTTACCCCAAAAAGACATTGCAGAGAGTCACTACTTACAATAATTATCTCTTTTTTTGTATTATATTATATGGCACACATATGTACATTATATATTACTGCAGCAGCAGATAGATAGGATATTAAAGTATAAATGCATGTTAGTAGAACTAAATGAACTTACACGTATATATACACTTATTATACATAGAAGATTATTAAATGTAATGTATGGTAAACTGTGATAAGAAAGTCAAAGTCTTTTTTTTTTCTCTCTCTCTCTCTGTCATCCATGGATGATGATTATATTATAATATGTATATATGTTGGTCTTGGTTAGCATTGCCCTAAGATTTTTAACTTTTGACATTTGTAACTCACTTCACTTGATGATATATTGGATTATAATAATGTGACTCTTTTTTGAACTTTGTTCGACCGGATTTAAGTAAGTATTATTATAAAAATGATTGAATCATGATCATTGCATTTCCCTTTCAGAAAACTTTACAATATTTGGAATATCCAAGATTCACATATGGACAATAGAATTATTTTTCAATATGTATAGCTGTTTTCTTAAAATGCTATATATATATCATTGATGTTGAAATTCATGAAAGTCTAAAGCTCAAATTAAGATGATGACATAAAATTCTCTTTTCATCATTCTTATAGTGCATGCTCAAGTCCAGAGTTCAACTCAAAGCCACAATAGTACAGACATAATGTGTAATGCATGTGTATATGTAAAGAGTGAAGCAATAAAATATATAAATACATAAAATGTACACTTGTTAGTTAATATTTATTCATGTTGTTGCACCAGCGGAGCTAGAAGTAAATCTTTTTCTGTTTACATACATACATATTTGTTTTTTCCAGAAGGTACATATGTATAGTTATGAGAGAAGAAGATGAAAATGCATTGAAAAATTTTATGTCATATAATAGGAAAGGAAGAGATTATTCAAGGTCAAAAAAGGAACCCTTCCTAAATTCTTTGACCAGAAGACAGAAAGAGAGAGAAAGAAAGAGGGTTAGAAAACAGAAGTCAACATTATCACGTTTACAACTCATGAACCTATGAGACATAATAAATTAACTTGCTTTTATCTTTTTCACTGTTCTCTCTCTTTACAGTCAATTTGGTTTTGAAATCAAATCTTCTCAAATGTCATAAAACTTTAAACTTATTGGTAAAAGTTCATTACACTCTATTTATGTCTATATGGAAATTGATTTTTTACATGCTATGCTTGTAAGTAAAGAGAGATAGTCAAATCATCAAGAGGAAATTAGTATTTTGTGATAAGTGAGTCCAAAAGTAAAGAACCTGAAGAAACGATATATATGACGTACATGTAAATTATTAAATAAGACAGACATATATGCTTATATTAATTATTGTACACTGACCTACAAATGGGAAATATACTGACCTTTACATATTATGTGTATGTAGGTATGTTTGCAAATTTTCCTGATAAAACTGTGGTCAATGATGTGAAGAAATGGAAATGACTGAATGATGTGTGTAATATGGTAAGAATGAGGTGCACACATCATAATTCATAAACAAGATGTATTGAAAAATCACTAAAAATTTATTTATATACATATTTATATAATATTAACAATATATTTATTTATAAACTAACTTTTTAAGTATTTAGAATATATATATATAAGTAAGTACATATGTATTATAATAATGAGCTCGTTTATAATGGCAGTGAATAAATTCCAGGAAAAAAATGAGGTAAATGTAGACATATGTATATACGCAATCAATATATAATTACACAATATTATATATGGCAGTGACTTGAATTACTTGAATAAAATGACTTAGAGAGAATAAGATTATATACATACATATCCTAAATACTATTAAAAATTACAAGTATACATCTTATAATATATCCACAAAAAAAACGTATATAGGTATATAAGTCTGTACTATAATAGCACCGTTACAATAAGCTACAACAATGTAATTTTTTTTCTTCTTTTCTTAAACTTAATTAATTAAATAAATAATTACAATTATTATTACATAATATTTAAAGACTATTTTAGCAAGTGTATTTGAAAAATTAAAAACTTTTTCTTTATTTATTTTAGTAGTTTATTTTTTGGCACTTTATTTATATATAATTGTTTTAAGACTGTTTCATACATACTTGACACCTTGAAATACGAGTTCTTAAATATCCTGATTTTAATGTATCAGATCTTGGTTTTTCAAATTGATCTCTTTCTTCTATTGTAGCTAACCAGAAAGAATATTTATTTGCATAATAATGACAAGCTCCACGAGCACCATTACACTCTATAAATGGAGTGGCACGGAAATGTTCTAAGCAAGAACCAGGGCTAGCTAGAGATTGTCCACCACCTTCAGCTCCTGCAGCAGTGTACATCACGAAACTATAACCAATCCATAGATTGGTCCAGCCGCTGTTAGTAGTAAATAAAAATTGTAAATTATTAAGATTAGATTTAAATGCATTACAGTATGTGTATGTGTGGTAATATTGGCTTCTGTGAGCTTGATTTATTCCTAATATGCATGTGAATATGCTTTATGCCATTTTTGTTAAAATTTTCTATTTTGTCACAATTTGTCCAAGGAAATTATATTTGAGATTCAACATTTTGAAGGTACAGTAGAATCTGTCTGTAAGAGTGCCTACCTATAACGGTATTCTGTCTAAACGGTGAAGTTCCAGTCTCTGGCTTAAAGTCTATCTAAATACATTATATCGGTTCTCTTTATCATGGTTCTGTATATAAGAGTACTAGATCTGACTCTGTTTATACTGTAAATTACTGGTTTAGAATAAATATTCTTTCAAAGTAAATATTTTGCTTCGATTGCGGATAATTCTTAGAGTGAAGGTACTATAACAGTCTTTTTGTTGTTCAAAAACTAATATATTAGGATGATATTTTACTCACGTCCTCCCAAGAAGACAAAATATTACACACATAACTAAAATTAATTGTGACGACTTTGTCTCAATTTGCCTCCTATCTTACACTAAATGTCTTACGTTAATTGTCTCTGTCTAATTGTCGTATAAAGCGATCAAAATAAAAAAAATGCTAAGATCATTTCCGAAGGTCTAAAAAATCCTTGCTCATTATGACTTTTAAGTTGAAAATCCTACTACGGGGAGTTTTATAAGAATTGACAAAAAATATCATAATGTCAGATTTACTTACTTTGGACATTGAGGAATGTCAATAGATTGACTATGTACAGCAATGACATTTGTTGGTGCTTCACAAACAGTACATCTTGAAATATGTTGTCTAATAGCATACTTCTGAAACTGGCATCATTGGTATTGGTCCATTTGTTGATAACCAGTATGACTTATCATTACGACTTGCATAATTACATACATCATTAATGTCACAAAATAAGAAGGGCATAGTACTAAATCTTTTGATACATGATCCTGCAAAACCTAAATCTTGATGATGGGCTTTCTCATTACCTTCTATATATAATAAACTATAACCATCCCATAATTTATTTTGTCCAACAGGACATTCTGGTACTGAAGTTGATTGACTGTGACGAACTAACAGTATACCAGATAAATAATCTCCAAGATCTTGACAACTTGATCCTTTATCTCCTTTGTTGCCTATTTGAATAAAAAAAGTATAAAGTGATGTATTCTAGATGTAAAGAAAATAAAATCTTACCCGGTAGACCAGCCGGGCCCTAAATAATAAGGAAGAAAGTTATTATTTATTGATTTTTGGTTTTATAATGTAGAGCGACAAAGAAGATTCTCATCAAAGATAAAGTTTTGTACTTATTAGCACGATTCATTTTCATAAATATGTAAGTGCTAAGAAAAGGGTTTATTTAGCAAAAAGTACTGACTTGAGGGTAATGGGAGCTTATATTTTTGGATTTGGTGTTAAAATGGTCAGCATTAGTACTTGAGCTTTAGGTGAAAAGGTTTGTCTCTGAAAACTGACAGTATGCTGCTAATTGACATGTTGTTAAATAACAAAAATTATTCGATTAGTTTGAGTTTAGATTAGGATAGGAAAGGCTCATAGGATTTATATTTTGGTTAGAAGTTAGGTTAGGAATCGAACTGGTAGGATTTAGCTTTATTCATGAAAAGGTTAGTTGATAAAAGTAATTGACCTTAGACCTTGGAATATTTCCAGCTTATAGTTTAGGTTACGGGTTCGTAGGACCTAGCTTAAAAGTTCTTGGTCCGCTAGTTAAGAAAATACCGACTAGCTTTGTTAGAGTTAGGTTAGGAATACGAGTTCATATAACCTAAGATGTCAAAAATAATATTTTCGAGTGGTATTCTAACTATCTACTCGGTACTTTTATGGACTAAAAAAGGTTGTATTCCTAGCATAAGCTTGAAATATTCCAATCAGTATTTTTATCATTTAACCCTATTGGGTCTTGTAAATTAAATATTTCACCTTTGTACACTAATTTGGTACTGTGAATTTCTTGTTGAAAATGTACAGATGTATATAGCTTAAGTTAACAGTACGAAATTAGCTCACAAATATACAGAGGTGCGATAAATGATTTACAGGAAAGGAGTTAATAATGCACAAGTCAAAAATTGTAGAGAATTTAAAAAATTAGCTTAACGCTGGTAGACGTAATTTTTTTTCTATAAGAAAAAATCATAGTTAAAATAACTGAGTGAGAGAATAGAGGAATCTTAAAATAATAGACGTCTAACCACAAAGATTGGATGAGAAAAGTACTGACTGGATTAGTAAAAGGTTAAGTTAGGAATACGAGCAGGATAGATGATAAAATGGTAAGTAGATTATGAGAAGCTTATGTTAGGAATAC
>VCNE01007687.1:0-10016 GCA_009869805.1 Oncopodura yosiiana
TTCTTCTTTGTCGCGCACTTGACGCGACAATTTTTGTTTTTGTTGGCGGAGGTCTGTTAATCTGAGATTTAATTAGAAAATTAGATTCCTTAAATTTTAAGAGAGTCGAATTTGAACTATTCGTTGTAATTCAGTGAAAGTATTCGATTGTCACAAATTCGAATAAAGATGCTAAGCGTTGAGGTACTTCTAAAGAATTTCGAACACGTAAATTTCAAATTAAGACATTTGACCATTTCATAAACTTTTAAAATTTTCGAATCTATAGAGTTCAATTTACTCTTATATTTCTACGAAAATCGATTTAAAGTTCGAAAAAAGTATTGAATTTTTCTTTTTTTCGAAGAATTTAGATAAACAATTTTGACACCTCTTTATCAAAAATTGAAATTTTAAACTAACACATTTTTCAAAATCTAATCGAAACTAAAAAGTAGGAAAATAATGTCGCAGGATTTAGAGGAACAACTTTCGAAAGTCAAATTTCAAATCTCAATTCGAAACGATGAAATTAACTCTCCTAAATTTGAAAAAAGTAATCATAAAATTTGTTGCACGATAAAAACGACTTTGGACAACGAATTTATATTTTTAAGAATACATCACAAAAATTTAAAAATGAACTCACTTGTCAGTAATTTCATTATACTCAGCCATCGCCATCTCTTTCTGACTACTCAAATCAATCAACTCCTTTCCTTGCAAAGTCAATTTATCTTGCAACTCTTGCACCAGATTCAAATCTTTATTCCCATCAGAATTGGTCAATTTCTTCAACTGATTCAACTCATCTTGCAAAGTTTTGATTGTAGAGACTGTCGAATGCTCCTGACGATCTTCTTCTTTTGATAATCGATGTAGAGCCAAGTCGGATAATTTGCTGTGGAATTAGAAAAGAAGAGGTTTCACTGATTAATTACAATTTCCTCCAATGCTTCTTTGGTAGGTATTTAAATTCTAAGTAGTCGAAGTGCGATAACTTTCAAAATGTATAACCGAAGTTTTAAAAACAAGAGTTTCGAGAACTATCTTCGACATCCTTGGAAAAATTCAAGAATTAAAATAATTCGAAAAAACTTTTCTATTATAAGCCTCTCGAAATTCAAAAAAAAACTTCCTGACAAAGTGAAAATACATTTTCTCAGAATCTATCAAAAATACACAGCTTCGAAAATTATACTCAAAAGCTTGGCCTGAAATATCTCGAAAAGTCATTTCGAATAGCACTGAAATCCGAAGAATGTCGATCATAAATCTACAGAATCTAAAAACAATCCTGAAAGCTGATTTCAAAAATTCGTTCTCTAATTCAAAATTTCCCACTCTCAAACTCACCTGCCCTTAGAAAAAGTAAACCCAACAAAAGGCAGATGCAATCCTCTAGAACAGTTACTAAGCAAAGAACTCAAAGCAGCTTCTCCAGCAGCTCCAAATTTAATAGTGTCATCAACAACATCAAAATTGGAAGTGTCTGTCGCTGAACTGACTTCTGGAACATAAGGTGCTGTGCTCTCTTTGATGTTTGTCCAGTTGATGTCTTTGAACCAGGGGTGGGCCTATTCATCATAAATCAATTATACGATCGAATATAGATATAGATTCCTTTTCTAACCTGAAATTCTTCAAGCCCATTAATACGATGATCAGAAGAGCAAATGAGTCTGCGCATGAGATCCTTAGCATCATCACTCACAACAGAAGACCCAGAAGGAAATTCAAATGAGTTTTTGTGATTCATAATTTTTCCATAGGTTTCGACCAGAGATTCTGCGTAGAATGGAGTTTCGCCGTAGAGCCTGCGAGAATAAAATTTGTTAGAATTTTTAAACTTTTTAAAGGCTTCGAACATTTTCGAAACCTAACTAAATTTATGAATTTCGAAAAATCAGCTACTTCAAAGTTTCGAAATGTTTCAGTAATTTTTCAAAGTTTTAGTACTTGCAACACAATAAATTCGAGAATTTAAAAGAAAAGTCAAAGTTTCGAAATAAAGTCAGAAAAGAAATTTTTCGAACAGCTTCAATAAATTTGATCAGCTTCGAAAGCTCTTCTAAACAATTCGACAAATGTGCATATGTTGATTGAAATGGTTGAATTTCGAAAATCAACTAATTTACTTTACTCGAAACTCAATAAATTCGAAAATTCAAAGTGTTTCTTGTCAAAATGAAAGAAATATTTTGAAAAACCTCAAAATCGAAATTTCAAAAGTCAAACTTATTTTTATTACAAAATTTTAAAAGTTACCGCCGATTAAACGTTCGAATTGTCTGGTCGATTTTTGAGAAATTTAATCCTAAGCATTGAAATGTTTTCGAGCAGTCGACTAACATCGAAATTTAGTAATTCTGTCATTGAAAATATTTTCGTCAAAATGTTTCAGTCGATCTTTCAAAAAACGAAGAAATTAAAATTTAAGAATTTTAAGTAAAAACTTTTTCGAAACAACAATTTCCCAAATTTTTTGAAAAAACCTTAAATTATTTAAATTTAAATAAACGAATTCATCGAAAAATTTTAATAAATTTTTAAAATCTATTCTGTTTCAACCTTTTAATCGAAAGTGTATTTCTGAGCTTACATTTCGAAATTTCGTTAAGATACAGCGTTAACTCTTTAAGAGTTTTTCGATATCTAAATCTATTCAAAATTTTGAAATCTAAGCAAAAAAATTATAACAGTACTTCAGAAGTTTTCATTAAAAGTTTTTCGAAAATCAACCAACTATAAGAGTGAGTGCTCAAAATTTCGAAAATATTCCAATATCGATCCTTATGAATTTTCGAATTTACAACTTGAAATTTATTAATCGAATTTAAAACGAGTTATATTTACTAAAATTCGTATTTTTGACTAAAAATAAATACAACTCACATCTCATACATACAAACACCCAACGACCACCAATCACACTCACACCCATATTTCCCCTGCCCATCTTCCATAGCTCTCAAAATTTCAGGACTGATGTAATCAGGCGTTCCAACAGCAACATTGCTCTGCACAAATCCATCACTCAATTTCAAACAGGAGCCAAAGTCTGCCAGTCTTATGTGTCCGTTGGCATCTAACAGGACGTTGTCTGGTTTGATGTCTCTGTGGACGTAATTCAATTTATGGATGGAGTCGATTGCTAGGATCATTTCGACGATGTAGAATCGCGCCATTTCTTCTGGCAGGTGGTCTTCAAATTTTGATAAAGAGTGTGAGGAGGTCGCCGCCTGAGTAGTAGTCCATTATGAAGTACTAGGAGAAATTAGAGAGAGATTTGTTAAGTGTCTTTTAGTGAATGATGTGGTTAAGTATTTTAATGTTTCTGTGGAGTTATTTTAAGGAATTAGGTAAATAAGTAAGATTTCTTTGAATTTACTCTAGATAACTTATCTTTGGAGATTTTCTTGTATATCAATTTTCCAAAAATATACATTCGCAATATAATTCGGAGCAAACGGGTCAATAATAGATTCTTTGATGTTTCTATACAGTTTTTCTACAAATTTTTCTTAGAAATTAGGCAAAAGGGTAACGAATTTGAATTTCTTTAAATATCTAACATGGTAAATATAACGAATTTTCAAACTCCATGACAACGAAAGATTTCCATTCTGATTCTGAATATATCACTCGTTCGCAAGGAACAAATTATTTCTGGACAAAATGAAGAAAAAATCAGAGATTCGTTCTGATAAGAAACGGGTCAATAATAGAGTATGTTTCGATCTTCAAAGTTTTAAATAAAATATCTTGCAGTTTTCATGGAGCATTTCATTAATTGCATACTATAATGATGTACAACATAAAAACTTATGAAATTGGTAAAAAAGTATCTGTTGGCAAATTAAGGGATATGTCGCACGTACCCGTTCGTAACAAACGACTGGTAAAGACGTAAAATCGTACAAAATCTCTAATTTCTGAAATATTTTCCGAAATCAAAAAAATTTTTTGTTGTCATGCCACTTTTTCCAAAGAGTGATGACAGACACAAAAAAGTCCACGGACACATGAATTATCGTAGTTAATTGTTCTAATAGATTTTAATGTTAATCTATATGGAGTCGTTTTAAGGAATTGTGCTTGGTTAAGTAGAGATTCAAATTTTTTTTCAAAAATTAGAAGTCAAAATCTTAAATTTCTTTTAATTTACTTTGTCAATAATAGATTCTCTGATATTTCTATGAAGTTTATCTACAATTTTTGTTAGAAATTCGATAAAAGAGTAAAGATAAATAAATTTGAAAAGGGCATCTATAGTGACTTGTCAAACTCCATGGAAACAGAACACCTTAATTTTGATTCAGAATATATCACTTGTTCAATTTATTAAAATTTGAACATAATTCAAATGGAAACTGAATCGAAATCAGACATAAAAAAACCCCCCTCACCAAATTATCCCCATCTTGAAAAGCATAGTGCAACTCAGTGATCCACTGTCGATCCCCATAAACAAGAACATCCCTCTCCTCGCCAAAGCAGGCAGTCTCAGCTCTCTTCAACATCTCCCACTTGTTCAGAATCTTCAATAGCATAAATCCGTTCATTCTCTTTACACCTCACAACAGCCACTTCACCAAACGCCCCCCTTCCAATCACTTTTATGATTTCAAAGTCTTGCTGTGAGAGTTGAGTTTGGTGGAGTTTTGCCAGGTGGGGGGTTGCTATTATGATAAAGAGATGAGAGATGAGAGATTAGTTCATTGATGAGTCTAACTTGACTAACATAAATTTCAAAACTCTACCAAATTTTGTTAGATAAGGCTTTCGACTAAAGCTAGTAACCCATCTAAAGTGTCGATCGAAGAATTAAATTTAAAATTTCTTAAATTTGGAAGCTAAATGAATGCCTCATATGACCATAAAAAATCATGGGTATCTAAACCTAAGAGTCGAATTTTGAATTCGATCAAATTTAAAGTGATTGCAATGAAAGTGATTATGTCTCATGAGTACCATAGGAAGTCTTAAATGTAACAAAATTAGACTATCCTAAAATCGACTAAAAGAGTCAAAGTCTAACCCACTAATTAAGACTAATTAACTAAGCTACCGGTCAACATATTTAAGCAACACTTTTTGAGTCAAAAGAAAGACTCATCTAATCAGTAATCTAAAAGACTCTCTGTTTCATAAGTACTAGTCGTATCCAAGCAACCTCTTGTCAACCTCAAACGCTGATCAACTTGAAACATCTTTCAATATAAACAACCCATTAAAAAGTTTAACTAACCTAAAATTGCTAACCACAATTATCCTTCATTAAACTACCCTTCAAAAATAATTGTATCTAAGCAACCACAGAATCGATTTAAACTTATCAGAATATCGAAACTTGTCAAGTTTAACATTAAGACTCTTTTTAAATCTCCAAAAGTGTTAACCTTAATGAAAGTTGCTAATCGCAAGTATCCAAACCTAAACTACTCTTTAAAGACAGTCGAATCTAAGCAACCTAAGAATCGATCGGTCAACTGTTAAATGAACTAATTTAAATCAAGCAATTAACAGGCCTAGTAAACCGGCCTATAAGAATATACCGAAACTTGACAAGTTTAACATTAAGACTCTATATAAATCTCCAAAAGTGTTAAAGTTGGTAACCACAATTATCCTAAAATAAACTACCCTTTAACTACCCGTCGTTTCTAACCTAACCAAAGAATCGATCTAAACCTATCAGAATATCGAAACTTGTCAATCAATCCAATTAACACCAATTAACCCAAACTGTCAATTAAACTCACCAAACTCCAAAAAATCAGCAAAGTACTTCTCATGCTTCAACAACTTGCTCTCTTCACCCAACACAAAAAAAGCATCGAGCAGCGTCTCAACAGAAAGTTCTCCACTCTCCACCAACAATTCCAAATTTCGAATTTTTGACAATTGATGGTCCATTTTCTCTCTCTTCTCTTCTCTTCTCTTCTCTTTTAAAGGACCATTCACAAATCTCTCAACCAAAATATTTACAAATCAGAAGCGGCAAATTTAAAAAAAGAAGAATAAAAAGAGACGTAGAATTCATTGAAAAATGGCCTTTATGACTCCAATAATCAAATCAAATTACAGCCTTTACGAGGATAGCAACGGCAAAAAGAGGACGGTTGCTAGGCAAGTTAGTAGTCAGAGTTCGAAACAGAAGATTAGTGTTCCTAAGGCTACTAGGCGATGTGCTACTGAGCCCGTTCTTTACTCACGGGGTGATGACAAGGATTTGAAGAGGAAGTGAGTTCACTATTCTTAAGGTTTTTAATGAGATGTTAATTAGTGGTTTGGTCTATACAGCACGAGTGAACACTTTGGATCGAAGGAAAAGTCTTCCAATTCTTCTACAGCAACAACAGAAACGAAAGAGAGTCAGTCGGTTTTTAAGAGGATTGTCAATTGTGTTAAGAAGAAGTAGTTGATATAAGAATTGTTAATGTTTTAAAAGACAAGTGCCAATCTAAATTCGATTAAAGAAGACGAGTATTTTTTTAATAGTATCTTAAAAGAAAGTGGTTTATTTGTCTTTTTTCTCAAAGCACCAATGTACAAAGATATGAGAGAGATTTAGAGTCAGAAAGAGTTAAACTAATTCACCTAGGCAACAAAGAGAAATGTTAACTAACAAGGTTATGTAGTCTAGGCAACTTAAAGATTAGCAAAAGAGTCTTTTAGATTGAAGTTAGGTTTTAGAAGGTTAAAAAGTTACAGTAAAATCTTTTTCTTATGAAAATTTCACCAAGAGAAATCTTTTAATAATCACCTAGGCAACACGTTAATGTGGGTTAACATGTTAACAAATTAACCTAAAAGTGACGAAAGTTCCTACAGAGGTTATTCCAAGGCACACATTCCTAAAACCTTGAAGTAGTTAGAGTACCCGTTGGCAAAAATTCTTTTAAGACATTTGCTCTAATTTTTATGAACCACCTCATCTATATATTCCCAATATAGTCTTGGCAACGAGCCCAAATATTTACATAATGCAACTTTTCCCTCACCAATGGAAAGATTTTTGTCAAGGTGATTCCATAAGTGAATTTTAAATATGAAAGTCTGCAACATATGAGATTACCAAGGCAACAATTTCATAATTCTCTAGCATAAGTACCCGTTTGTATAATGGCATATATCCATATTTCAAATTTACAGCCGTCACATATGAACCAAATGTCAACTTTACACCCGCTCTCAACAAACGGACCTCTCCAAATTCCCAACCATTATTACAACAAATGAGCACCATTTTATTATTCTCAAAAAAAAAAGAAATCTTAACAAATAACAATATTTTTATAATACACATCTTTTATACACAACAACTCTTTTAATTTGTACAATGTAATACATTTCAAAACAACACAAAAACTCCTTATTTAATTCACTCAAAAAGATTCAATCCACTAATGTTATCACTGAGATGACTCTCAAGCAGCGACAAATTGACATCACTCAAATTCGGCAGACTAATATTATCATTCTGATCTCCAAAAAACTCTTGCTTAACATCAACAGGGTTAACTTGATTAACAGGGTTAACAGTGTTAGGTGGTAGCCATTGGTGCACTGCTGTTGCTATGGGTCCTTTTAATTAATTTAATCAAAAAATAAGTCATGCAAAAAAAAAGGTTAACAGAAAGAAAAACTCACTCTGCTGTCTGTTATGGAAATCGGCGAAATACTGGCCGACTCTGCTTTCATTAGTTTCCATTAGTTTCTGACGCTTGCGCTTTAGCACTTCGTTATCTTTTAAAATAAATTAAAAAATTAATAAAATAATAAAACTACTTCTTAGTGGGAGAAAATAAATTTTTAAAAAAATTCTTGGAGCTAGGCTGCTGCTTTCTTTTGGGGGGTAATGGAGGGGGTGGTTCTGTTATTAAAGGTGAAGGTGATTTAGGGGGTCTGGGTGGAGTAGTGACGTCATCAACGTTATTGTTAAGTATCAAGTCATTGTCATTAACTTCACAACTCAAACTACTCTCTACAAAATAAGACCCCCCAGTCTCCTCAGCAACCAAAGTCAATTCTGCACCCCCCATAAAATCATCAACGCCCCCTACGAACCCTAAATCAAAGTCATAAATGCCTTCATTCCCTAGCAACCCACTCTCTTCACTCCTTATCATCTCATTAATCTTAACAACATTGTTTTCCAACAAAAGTCCTTCGAGTGTCTGATTACTGTCCTTAGCAGGAGGCATAGCAACTTCATCAGAAAAGACAGCAGCCCAGTCGATACGACGCTTCTTAGCATTACCATTGTGATGCAAAGGAATAAACTCAAAGGGGCGTGGTATGGAAGTCGTGTCTTTGGAGGGGCAGCGCAGCTGAATCTTGACAGAGGCGGGCTGGTCGATTTCTAGGTTGTAGTACTGGGGGGTTTTAAACGAGATGGCGTACTGCTTGTGCACGTCTGACGGCTGGAAGTCTGCGAATGCTTCCCATTTCGTTGCTCCTGTTGTGGGGTCTGTTTCGTAGAAGCGGATTTCGATGTCGTCTGTTGTGAGAGAGAAGAGAGATTAGATTAGATTAGAAGGTTTGAGAAGTAGTACTAGGTTGAATATGCTAGGTTAAATGGTCGAATCTTCACAATGGTTGCTAAACTAACTACTAAGCATTTAAGGAACTATTGCTAGGTTAAATAGTCAATTTCTATTTGGAACTGAATATTTGTTAAAGGCCGTTGCTAAGCAAAGGAGACTAAATTTAATACTGTTACTAGGCTAAATAGTCAATTTTTTTGGCAGTTTTTCTAAGGTTGCTACACTAATATCTAAGACCTTAAGGGAATCTTCTGCTAGGTTAAGTAGTCAATTTTAACTCAACGTTGTACTAACTCTTAACTATACGATTACAACTAAATTTTAGAATCTTAAAGAATTTATGGAATGTTATACTAGGTTGAATAGTCAATATTTGAGACACTTGGCAATAGTTGCTATAGTATCTAAAGATTTAAAGTAAGGTAAGGTTACATGCTAGGTTGAATAGTCAATTTTTAGTTCGATTATTATACTATTTTTTAAAAAACTTAAGGAAAAGCTATACTAGGTTAAATAGTCAATTTTTAGCTAAGGTTAGTATTTACATTCTGAAATGATAAAAACTTAAGGAAATGGTATACTAGTTTAAATGGTCAATTTCTACTTTAGGAAATGAAATATTCAAAAATGGACAGTCACTAGGCTAAATAGTCAATTTTTTATATTCACAAAAACGGTTGCTATGCTAGTTTCTATTTAAGGGTCGATTACTACTAGGTTAAATGGTCAATTTTTGAGACACTTGGCAATAGTTGCTATACTAATATCTGAAAACTTAAGGAAATGGTATACTAGGCTAAATAGTCAATTTTTAGATCATAGATTTTTTATAAGAAATTTTAGAATTTTGACGTGTCTACTAAAATATTTAGATAATTTTAAGGGAAGGTTATATACTAGGTTAAATAGTCAATTTATGAGATCCTTTGCTATACTAGTCTTTAAAAACTTAAGGGTTAGTTATACTAGGTCAAATAGTCAATTTCTTAGATTCCTCACACATTCTTAACAACTTCTCTAAATCACCACAGCAACTAAAAAAACTCACCCTTAGAAACCTTATCACAAAGCAGGATAATCTCTTTGCCGCCCATAACAGGCGACGAGCACTCGCTCAACTTCATAATGGTCAGGTCGTTGATCGCTTCTATTAAATCAAAAAACAAAAAATTAGTCTCTCCATAGCAACCCCTCATCTTAATCTCTCACTCTTATCATAAATAGCCTCAGAAACAACGGCCTTCAAAGGAATTTTGAATTGCCCCGCCTCAGGCCCTTCCAGAAACACTTGAAAACAGAGTCGCACGGCGTTGAGGTCGATTGAGCCCGGTTGAGATTTGTGAGTGAAGCCAGCTTTATTAAAAGAGAGAATTAGTATTAGAGTAATATTTCTTTAATTAGTACTCACTTCTAAAAGGATCGACGCGAATCTCCTCGCGTATTTTAAGCGAGTCTTCGATGTCTTTTTTCTTCACGCATTGGATG
>VCNE01007688.1:0-22589 GCA_009869805.1 Oncopodura yosiiana
GCATAAAATACAAGCCATTAAAAAAAGTAATATTCTATTACTAAAAACTCTCCATACGAATCAACTTTGACCCGTTTTTGAACTCGGTGAACCGAAGTGCAACCGTAGACATAGAGTTATCTAGTATGAATGAGAGTTCATCTAACTTAAGCCAAGATAGAATGCCAAAAGTAGCACGCAACAATAATCGAATTTCTCCACTTCCTTTTCTTTCATTCAAAGTGACTTTCACCCTATTTTCTCTTTTCATAAGAAATTACATCACGTGAAAGGTGAGATTTTTAGGGTTCTCAGAAACTAACCAGCAGTGGAATTCACATAATACACACATGTAAGATAAATCAATGAATCTTGTCAATTTCAGATAACTCTTTATTTCTATAGAACAATTTTTATTTAAATAATTTATTGTACTATGTGTGCTATCACTATAGTTCATGTCTACATCTAATAAAATATAGAATGACATTTGAAGAAATGAAGCTTTTAGTGATGTATCTTAGATTGGGTGAAGTGATTTTCGACAAGGTCCATTCAAAGTTATACATCACATAGCTTGATAGACTCTAGGAAAAGGATACTATAAAACATTACGGTATAGAAGCTCTCTATCTCTCTCTCTCTCTTCCTGACTTTTGTTATCTACGACTCTGGACATTAGGTGAGATGTAAGACATACGGCAGAGTTCAGTAAGAAAAGCTGGATTTATTGTTCTATGCTCCAAGTATTGTGTCAGATTGTGTCAGACTTTTTTCTTTGACCTAAGACTTTTGTCTTATTTGTAGGTGATCACCTTTGTGAATTTTGTCTTGCCGATTCTAACACATATATTGAAAGTGCTGATGTCATTAATACCTTTTCGTTATTGGAAAAGATATATCAATATCTTATTTACGACGTATTTGCAGAAATGGAAATAGCTTTCTTTTGAGTTTCAAGGAAGTCAAAAACGTGTTATTATTATAGGTGACGTATTGTTATGTAAAATGGCATGTGTGCCATATACCACCTTTGCAATGTTGTTTATTCTCATCCTATTGTACGTCTCGTTTGCTTTCCCTTGGCTATAGCTTTATTTGCAAAGATGTCTAGTTTATGGAAATCTTTTCGACTTATAGACTATAGAATAATGAGAACACTGGAAAAGCTTTTGCATAGCCTAGCTAAAAGTTTGTTTAGCAAGAATCTTGTCACAAGATATGATGCCTGCCACCTTTAGCGTCACAGATTTTCCTATTGTTACTAATATATTTATACAATACAGATTTGGAGCTGACGCAGTTCCCTACTTCTACATAGCAGCTATAGATTAGAGAGCTACTGGTAGAATTATTTTATTCTACCTTGATAAATGACTGAAATAAATCCGTTGCCATTCTTTCAAATTAGACATAGAAAAGCAAACTTCTTTCGTACCTTTATACAGATTTACGCAGTCATATCCTATTGACATCAAGTGACATGATTTGTATGTAAACTTTGCATTTTTTTTATACATGATACCTTTTTACACTAAAATTGAAAGATATATAGCAATAAAAGCAAAACTCACAAAGATAAACGACGAGATGTGTACTTATCTAAGTGTTTTATAGCCCAGCACTTTTATTTCAAATATATAGTCTCTCTGTGAAAGTTTTATTGTACATATAGCTATAGTAGCTAGACATATCTTTCTCTGTATTGAGTTCATTCATGAGCCACAGCTAAGTTCAACGTTTTGAAGAGACATAAGCTACATGTAATGTTATCTCTGGTGTACATGCAATCATAATTAAGTTTCTACCATAACATCATCACTTTATTCCAAAACTCAAGAGATTTGTCTCATCTTTTTGACACAACAAGATGTGGTGATTTGAGACTTGTAAGACACTAACGCTTAGATTACTTAAAAGAATCTTGTAAATAACAACTGCTCACTTCCATCATCCATTAAATAAGTTGTACGCTATTATATTATCTTTTGGGATTTAATTACAAATAAAATTTTCTCACAAAATACGACATGTTTGATATATCCCCATAGTATTATATAGGCTATAAGTATATAGTCAATAATATATATAGTTCTCTTACAAGTTTCTAACTAAACTTAATATAATGTTTGATTTCCTTTATTAGTCTTGAGTGCATGTTGTAGTATAATAGTAGAGTAGTTGCTCTTCTCGAGATACTTGTGGTGTTTCTCTATCTATCAGAGAAAGAGAGGTCAGACAGACATAAAGTGGGATTTTGTATAGGCAAACAACTTAACTTTATGCATGCATAATAAAACTTGGAGTCTAAAAACACAAAGATATGGATTAGGAGCATGAGAAAGTCTCTAATGTAAGAAAGTGCACAAGACACTTTATATATTGTCTTGTTCATTGTGTGTGGTGAAACGTGAATTTCTCCTTCCACTCTTCTTATGTATGTATAAAACAGTTGTAATTTTGCTTGGACTAACACAAACTCTTGTATAGCAAGAGAGAAAGTACTATATAGAAGTAGATACATATATACGACACTAGAGTAAGTACAGTTATTGCGTTTGGTTTTTGCATGGATTAGTACATTGCAATGTTCTGTTAACAGAAGTTGGCATTTACAGCAGTTTTCTTGCGGGTTTTAATACTTATACACTACTATACTCTACATTGCCAACAGAGAGTAGCCATAAGCCAGCAACCACCATCATTTTATATATTCTTTCGTTGAAGCTTATATGAGTAGAAAAAGTAGTAGTAAAGATTCACGTTTACATAAAGAACAGTTGAAAATACGACTCAAGTAAAAAGAGAGCAAAATGTAGTAAAGTTTTCATGGTGCTTGACTGAGAAAAACTTTTGTCCAAAATGAGAGAAAAGGAATATAAAGCGGTGAAGCTTTATAGTCTAGTAAACCTTCTCCCTTTACCATTAGTATAATACCTACATAAATATACATATATATATATATACTCACCTATTATACTACTAGAAGTCTCATTTCTTTTTTCATATTGTAATTCACTTGCCTCCTTGCTCTTCTTATCCCTGCAAATTTATTTGATAGGTTAAGTAACTGTATCAATCTCACGGAGAAGACATGTCAAGTCTTAAATAGAGTCAAACCTATTTTCCTTGGGATCTGCTTTCACTCACATTTTATTCTTAAAAGTGAAATACACATTGGGAACTTTATAGTTGAAAAAAATACAAACAATGTTATACTCCTCTGTGATTTTTTTTTCTTTTAGTTATTTGAGGGTGTTTTATGTGAAGTGTATAAAATGAGGGTGTAAACCCAAAAAGAAAAGAGGATTTCAGCTTTATATCTGGAATACATGTATATAGTTTTACTTTTTTAAAAGAAAAATAAATTTTCTTTCCTGGACACATACTTTATTGATTGTGAAATAGTTTGAAGTAATCTTTTACTACTCAACATATATATATAGAAATGACAATGATTCTTTGCTTTGCAGCTGTAAACAGAACTTGTTTGAATATGTCATTGCATTTAAAATCAAAGAATCTCTTTAGGACATTTAATTTGTTTTGTTGTAGCCTTTAGCACTGTACTACTTTATCATAATACGATATTCATTGGATGATGGCTATTAGTTTTGGGAAGTACTCTAGAGATACGTACATATGCAGATATGGTGACAAACAGAGTTAGAATTTGTAGTTTCTTCACTGTAATTGTGTTCTAGAAAAGGAAATCTCGCTTGTACTTTACACACATATTAATTTGGCATAAACATAGTTTTCATGTTACTGCGTCTATATACTGTCAAGTACACTATAGTGTTGTATCGTAAATGTAAAGAAGTTGTCTCTCTCTCTCTACTTTCTGTTTTGTTATGCACGAATGACTTCCTTAACGCGTCTCAATCTTGGTGTAAAGTCTCATTTGAAATTCTTGAGGTTCATTATATATTTATATTTATGTATACCATCTCCCTGTAAAATAAATTTGCATTTTGTAAAATGGTTTACAACGACAGGTTGTAGTGCACATTAAGTTTTCTCCTCTTGTAGTTCCATCAAATGATACGCATACAAATGGTTACTTTAAATTCACTATATACATATATATGTAGTATATATCAGATGTGAGTAAGAGAGACCCTTGTATATCATCATCTACCTTTACTATATATATACTTATACAACATCCTTTGAAGAATACGAAAACATTTACTTTTCAAAGAGAGAGTAAGAACGTTTTCTTACTGTTTACTATATGCAATAGACATCTTACTATACTACTTTATTATTTTATGTAAAATCTAATATTAATAGAAATATTTCTTGATTTTATTGTAAAATGTAATTTTGATACTTGTGGCTACAAGTCTAAGGCAGTGTAAATAAATAGTTACTTACTACTAGTTAGTTAACTCCTATAAAGAAGTTCCATATAGAACATTTCCTTCTGACGTTGACATTCGATTTAAGATTTGGAAGAACTAGAGAGAATATCCAATCAAAAATGTTTGAGAAGAATGAACAAAGTGTATTGTGAACAGGAAACGGATTTCAAACTCTGCGTTTTCCTCCTCGCCTTTTTCATTGAACTTGTATATATACAAATGTTTTGTATTACTTTGCTAGTATTGCTATATTATTGCCTTCTTTATCTAATACTATCAATGTTTCTCAAGACTTGTACAATATGTTCTATATACGTAAACATCTTTACATGAAGAGAAAACTATATAGAACTTTTGTCTAAGTAAGTTTCCCAAACCAGCGGATTGTTTTGCGTTGTTTGGTCGTCGAACCGAATTCTAACTAAATCGCCCACAACTCAACTTTCTCTCCAAAATACTCTCTCTACTCCATACAAATGTATCCTAATGCTCCTTCCCTAGGATTCCAATTCAATGTCCAATGCAGCAAAATAACTTATTGTGTAAACTTTGAACGCATCTCATGCTTTAAGAATAAGAATAGGACATTGGATTGAAGAAGAGAGAGAACTAAAGATTTTTTTTCAGGATTCTTTTTCTCATACACTATGAATGTATTCACCTCTTATGTAGCAACGTAGTTGAGTTGTGAGCGTGTTTCCAAAGAAATACTTTGATGTAGTATGTGAAGTGGTTCATACTACAGAGGACATTATAGAAAATTCAAACTGGAAAGAAGACTTGCTCTATCTACTTTTTTTTACTTGCTTCCCTATGTGAGAGTCAGTTAGAAAAACTTCAGAGACTTAAGGATGACAGATTACCATTTTAAAAGTACGGGATGAACAGAGGAATTTGTCTCTATATAGAACTAAGGTCATCTTAACTTACTTTAGAGCAATGTTACTTTATCTTATCCTTTTGATATATATATATATATATATTCCAGTAATAGTTTTTGTATGCTATGGTAGACTAAAATATAAAATATGATTCTGTTGAGCAAAGGAATTTATTTTTCTTGAGATAGTCCTACAATGATATAATGTTCTAATGAACGTAACCAAATATCTTTTTCATAAAGAAAGGAGCAAATGTATCAAAATCATAGTTGGCTGAAAAAAAGTATAATAGTTTGTAAAAGTTAAGAAAAGCAACAACTCACAATCAAATCTTTTGGCAAATTCAACCTTTTTTCCGCATCAAGGTTTTGGAAATGTAAAGTGTATGTTACATATAATAAGTTCTGAGTTCGCAAGAAAAAGGAAAAAAGTTTTTTTGTATACTAATCTTAGTTCTGTATCTTTTTTCTCTTGTTTTTCCATTCTCACTTTCTCTCTGTTCACTTTTCATATATAAATCCAAGTCTCTCACCTAGTCATTCTTCCTGAGAAAAAAATATATATTGAACAGTAACATATATATATATATACCCTTAAGCTCATTGTATATATTTCTTCTTAGAATATATATATATGCAGTATTATCAAGGAGTAAAAATTACAATACAAGATGGAGAAGACGTCTGTCTAACTACTCGTGTGTGACAAAGTCACATACTTTTTCGCTTTTTCTAACAGCAAGGCAAAACGACTGATAGTCAACTCTACTATGACTCAAGGTATCAAGTCCAACATTCAAGAAGTCATAAATCTTCACATTAGATACACACCACTGATTGCCAAACACCGAGCAAAGAAATCCTTCTCTTATACTAAAAGAGAGATCAGTATCCTATATGAAAAGATGACTATGATCTTCATATATATACAAAAGGACAAAGTCCTAGATATAGTCTACAATATTCCATTTCAAAGGATTTTCACATATACAATTTGAACAACAGTAGTAGTAAAGTCAGTATATATGTATCGTCGCCTACGAAGCACTTGTGATACATCTCTCTCTCTCTCTGTTTAGTTTCATAGTAAGAAAATCTTTCTTTTTCTTGCTAGATATATGTACACCTCTTCAATGACTTTCTCTTCCTCTTTTGCAACATTTAACTATATATTATATGGAAGTATATAAAGCAACATAGAGAGAGAGAGATTCTATCTGTTTCTTCTTCCATCACATGGCAGGATACACTGAGCGTTATGCTTTACAGTGACAAATTGCTTGATGATAGTAAAACTCTGGGAGAAAGAAAAAGGAGAGCTGAGAGAGAAAGCTTGAAAGAGAACCATCAGTTAATAACTAGTAGTTATTACACATTTTACTTCGGAAGCAATAAACCATGTCTGAATGTGAAAAGTCAGTAGATTGTAAATAGAAGGCACATAGAAACTATTATAACCTACTATATATTTATATATATATATAATCAAAAAAATAATCTTTGATACAAGCAGAATACTAAAAGCCAATCAAATCAATGAGAAGTTGAGACACATTAAAACTAAACATGAAAAACCACAATTTCAGTTTAGATTTTAAATTACTTTTATGTTGTTGGTGAAAGACGTTAGTACTCATTTTAAATCATTTTTGTAGAGACTAAAAAATCCCCATCTTCTAAAACATAAAAGCTATGTACGTAATGTAATGCGCTAATGGTAATAGATCAAGGTAGAATGTTCTTCCATCTCATACCAGAAGGCTTTTTAGATGTGGTAGAAAAATAAAATAGATTGACCTCTATGAGATTTCTACGTTTGTTTTCACATAAGAAAACATTACTAATGCTAAAAGCTAATTCGGAGCGAGAAAGAGAGAAATAGATGAGAGTGAGAGTTGAATGAAAATGGAAGTCTGGGGATTTTTACCCTTCTCATTTTCTCCTTCCATTTCCCTCATAGATCTTTTTACCTTTTCTCGCTGACTTTTACTTTCACTATAAAATGTTAGCGGAGGTAGTTAGCAAAAGAGAAAAGTGATGTGATGCTAGTAGTGGCATGATGATAGTAGATATAAACTTATAAAGAGAATTCTTTTACTTCTACACCTATATATCCGATCTATTCTTTGGTCAAAGTTTAAAAGTTAGTTTTTCTCATTTTATATATCTTAGAGACATTGTATCAGAATGTGATTGCTAGGCTTTTATGTCTCAACAGGCTTTCTTTCTCTAACTAAATTTTTGAAAGCCAAAGCTAAAGATAGGTTACAACTTTTCTACAAAATAGATCTATGTTTAAGATTATATGTTTGAGTGTTATATTTCATTCTTATGTGTACAACTCTAAGGTACTATTGTGAATGCTAGTGTACAATATTATGTCACCTGAATGAACGAATACTCAGTAATACTATTGTAACATTATGCCAACATTGGTGTGAATTTTTTGGCATGGAACGTATGCATAATTGTCATGCAGCATGCAATATACATTTATATAGATGCCTGTAGAATGTCAATGCGACTCAAGTAACCAAACACACTTGAAGTATCCTGTAACTTTTTATTTCTCCACATGATCATCACCACAACAAAGAATTTTGGTTTTGAATGCAAGTCAACTGTCAACGTTGTAATAGTTGCGCAGCATCATCATCGGCATTTGTATTAGCTTTAACTTTAGTATAATAGTCCACAGTAGAGTTTAATAGTGTATAAGAATGTGAAGAACATATATATATATGTATACATAGATATAGAGAAGAGAAAAAGGGTTGGTTTCGTTAGTTTCTCTATCTAAGATATGTTTTACACACTGCGCACACAATGTATACAAAGTAAAAGTCATTTGAGAGTACCCATATAAAAAGAGTCATATATGTATGTGTATGTGTACATATGAGACAGATGATGATGCTATAGCCTGAGGATTGTTCCGCTCCTCGCCATTTTCGCATCATCATTTCTTGTAACACCATTAAACTTAAACTCTTCTCTAGGCACTTTCTACTTTCCTTAATGTCATTGGTTTTTCCTCCTCCTTGCTCTTGTAAATGTGCAAAGTTTCTACAAACTCAGTGTCTTCTTCTTGTCTGTGTGTTTTCTTATATGAGAAACGTCATTACATAGTTAGTTGTCAGTATCGAACTCTACCCTACTTCTTCTTCATATATGCCATGATACCCTGCCACAAACTATGCAAAAGTCGTGTGGCAAACCAAGAAGAGAAGAAGAGTTGAAGTATGACAAAACTTGGTAGAGTCTTTTGGTCAAGTTGTCATTAGCTGGAGAGTTGAGCATAGTATAGTAAATGATGTGTGAGCCAAAAGTCTTTTTCATGTATGAACGTCGTTTTTTTATCTTAGAGACACTAGAGACTAATAATATTTTATTAGTATATAATTTTGTATGTGTACAATGAGTGCACAGTGTATAATATAATGTTTTTAGCTTTAGTAGATATACAGTGACTTTTTGTGCAGAGTAACAAAGATGAGTTCTTTTTTACACTTTCTTTATAAGAGAGCAAAACTAGTTTGAATAATGGAAATATGAATAATGCAGTAGGGCAATGGACAAACACATGAGAAGAGACTCTACTAGCGATTACTAAATGATCTACTTTTAGAAGAGTTGAAGAGACATGAGAAAACCGAAATGAGTTTCAAGAACTATTTTTTGTCCTTAAGAAAAACTCATAAATGTGAGTCTTTTAGTGTAGTGCATGTACATATATAGTATAAAAACATAGCAAAACAAAAAGAATAAGGAAGAGAGGCTCCATATAGTTTCTTTTAGAGTCATGAAGCTATAGTACAAAAGTGCCCAGAAGACATTTTAAATCTAACTCAAGAAAGTATAATTTACTTGAAGGAAAGAGACAGAAAAAGAAGGAGAAAAAGTCATCATATTTTTCATCGTACACTCGTCTTACATTTTACATTTTATTAAATTGGATTATCGTTGTGGAGTAGTCGTTCAAGTCGCATCTGCACACACAAGGTTTCATTTATTTTTGTACAAAGTGACATTTGAAATTGAGTTCTACAAGTTGTTCTAGTATAAAGGCAAAAATGAAATGAAATTCGTACTACATGTATTGTTCATATGTGTAATACAGACGGTAATGTACCGTATTTATTTTAGTTTAAACCAACCTAACACTATAGCATTGTCAAGACATGAAAACTAGAATATACGGTCTGCTCAAATCATCTAAATTGTATGTAGAGTAGTGTTACAAAAGAAGCTGATGATATATGTATATAAATATACATGCTGCACTTTTATTACAGAAGCAGAAGAAGAACAAAAAGCTTCTTCTGACGTGACAAGACATACAAGGGTCTCAGTTTTCAAGTGTTAAATTGTTGCGACAGCCTCATCTTGACTTTCTTTTGTCTTTCTAATAATAACTTGCGTACTTGAGTAAGAAACTATAAAAGACTATAGACTATATATAGCCCAAAAAGGTTCTTAGAGTCTAAGGTAAAAAAGGTCAGAGTTTTCCAAACGTGTATTGTGTTCTTGTTCTAGCACTATACCTATATAGTTAAAAGAGTTGAGTAGTCTTCTTCTACTAATAAAGGAGAATGCTCAAAAATCAAATGCATATGAGAATTGAGAAGGAGAAAGACACGATGCTCAAGTCATTTGTACTCGAGTCAGATGTCAATGACAGAATGAAATAAGTACAAGTGAAAGTATGGCATGTTGCTTACGGCTTCAGTTTAGAGTTTCTCTTTTCTCGAGAGTAGAATACGAAATTCCTTTTACACTTCATGATAAATTTACGAGATGTTTGTAGCTACTTTTTTCTTCTGGTCCTTTTTACAACTGTTCGTCGTGGTCCACTGTGTCTTGTCGTTGTTTGGTGTCGATGAGAAGAATAGTTGTTGTGTCTCTTGCAAGTATAGTTGTAGTTACATCTGACACTATAGTTTTAACGACAAGTCCTTCGCCTACGACACATATATATATATATACTGACGAGTGTGAGTATATGTAGTTGACCGGAATGTAGGTTTTGTTTAGAATTACACAAGATGTTCTTTTCAAACTCTTGAAAATATGTACTCTTGTTATATATATATCTCATTTCTATGTAGCACTCAACTTGTCAAAATTTCTGATTGCTTTAGTGTTTTTTTACTACAACTGACTTTAGAAAGTTGCTGTCATGTTGAATTTACTCTAGTGACAAGATTTTAATAGTCTACCGCTCAATTTCTTTTGATAAGCTTGTAACTATAAGTCAATTGAAATCTTATTAGAGTATTTTTTGTTGTGACATTGTCTTTTAACTCTCCAATGTTTTACAAGGAAAGGTTTTCAAAATCTTCTCACGTACCTATATGAATGATGTTATGTAGTAGAATACGTATTTATATTGATATACTTATACATAGATTTATTTATACAAATTATCAGAGAAAAGAATTCCATGCACTGTCGTAGCATCTATATTCTATCGTGCTTTTTTCTGTATTAAATAAATATATTTGCTTAATTCTGTCCAGTTATATTACGCCATATACAATATAAAATTAGTAGCATGCAACATGACACAATTTCCGTCACATAGAGAAAGTACGTTATATATATTGCCTTTGATTATGAAGCTTGAGGAAGGATAGCAATTTCGAAAATGACAAATATGACGAAGATCTAGTGACTCTAGTGAGACATGCACAAGAGAAAGTAATCTCTAAGGGCATTTCCAAAGATTGATGAGTGGGCCAGATAATTTTTACTGAGTGAGTCTCAAAACGTCTCAGATTTATGATAAACTATAGCTGGAAATTAAAGTGATAGTATTTCTTTTTATGACTATATATATGTTTGTTGTTCTGAGACACACTTGAGATACATATAAAGTATATAAAATAGAAAAGTAATAAGGTGGTGATATATCTGCGCAAAAAATAAAGATGAAAAAGAGAGAGACAAGTAATAAAAAGAATGACGTAGATATATATATGGAAGAAATCCTTGTGGAGAAGAACGGCTTGCATCAAATTGTAACGAAAACAGCAAATAATGGCATTAAATTTAACCTTCACTTAGTAGGCATAAAATTGAAAAAAAAACTGATGAGTTTCAAAATCCAGTGAACACAAATTGTAGAATTTAAAACTACATTGTTTTCATTATGCTAAATTTCACTAGCCATACTCCATAAATCAATCAGAAAAACACTGTAGCAAGACGTTTCGAGTTGGCTACATTTGGCACAATTAGAGACATTTATTACTCTATAGTCAGAGAATCACTGCTTGAGTATACAACTTGGAATTTCTTTCTCCTTTTTTTTGTTGTACCCTTTCTCAGTCTTTTTCTTCCATTTTTGCTTTCAAAAGAACATAATGGCAATGAAGATAACAAAAAAAATCCACAAACTTGTTTCTTTTTGTTTCTGTTCAAGAAAGATATATTTTATTGAACTTGAGATGTTGTACTATATAACATCTACACATATAGTACATGTAGCAATTTATGTTATGCGAACATTAGGTACCGAAGTAAGTATCTTATACAATCTCTGAATTTTCTGTCCGTAGTGTTTTGCGATTGTATGAAAAAATATCAGAGTTTTCCATACACTTTTCTTCTCTTTTCTAATCCTATTTGTTACGAACGGGTAGAAAATAGCAAGTTTAGTATAAAAGTATCGTGCTGTGCACTATATGAAATCATCGTATTTTAGAACAGTTTGTGTTTTTTAGTCTTGCTCCAGTAGATAACCACTACAATTCTACTACATAATAGTACTTAGCAAAAAAAGAGATGCCTTTGCATTCAAGCAGGGATTTTTTGTACTTAAGATCAAACCAATTTGCTCAAGAGTAAATATCGTCATATATAACCAAGTGAATTTTGGCCAGCTAGAAATGTGTATTTAGTCAGAGCTTAGGTTTCTCACTTGTGTATTTCCCATCTCTCGTGCTAATACTACAAGTGTATATCTATCTATATATCTATCTATCTTATATCTATCTATCTTATATCTATCTATATATATTGGTTTGATAGTGACTCTCTGTTTTCCAATTCTTTTCTCAGTCTAAAATAATTGGACAAGAGAAAATAGTCAAAAGCAATCCCAATAGAGAAACTCTTATTACTATTGTCCCAACATAGTTAGGAAGCATAGAGAAAGTGGTTTTGTGTGCCACTGTTTCTTTTCACAGATATTCTTTTGTTATTCTACTTTAGCTTTTTTTGTTATATAAGTACTTGATAGTTTGTAAGACACAGTGACCAGAGCACACACTACACAAGTGTACTTATAGACACTAAAGTGGAGAAAAAGAAAGAGCGTTGTTGTTTTTTTCTTCCTTGCCAAGTCCAAGGGGCTATGGGAAACTTGGAGATTTAGACAGAAAGGAAAAAGTGATAATGTGCTAATATGTATAGTATGTGGTTTATTGAGAAAGTTTGGTGGACTTGTTGAGATTGTTGAAGAGAGCGATGACAACGTTGTTAGACGACGAAGTTGAAGTCATAAAAATACAAATATCTAAGGATTCCATAAGTAGCTCACAAATTTTTCTTAGTCGTCTTCTTCTTCATCTTCCACAAGAGCTAGTAGAAGGGGAGAAAAAAGAGTGAAGAGTTGTAAAAAGATATAAAAAATTGTATCAAAAACTTTGTAGTTTGGTCACTTGGCTACATTCACCAACTCTTTTTTCATCTATTTGCACACTGCTACTATTACTTACTTTGAGTTATTATAAAAATGACCTAAATTCCTCTTTTTGTCTAGATGAAAAACTTTGTCGTCCACTTCAAAGTTTTTAGAGTACAGGGAAATTGCTTCAGCTCTTCACCAGAAAAAAAAGTCAGATAGGAAAAATATAAAAGTTATACAGCATAAAAACACAGTTGAAGTATAGAAGAGGTTAGACCACTTTTTTTCTATAGCTACTTGAATATATGACAGTTTGAGATTACTTTTTTTCTCTTCTCAAAGACTATCTGTAGTGCATTATATTCAAAAACATTTATTTGCATATAGTAATATTTCTTAAGTAAATACATTTCTCATATGTTTCCTATTTTTTCTCATGTAATTTCTTCAACATTCTCATTTCATCTTACACGTAATGTGACAAGCTTACAGGATATTGCTAATATTCAAAAAGTCATCTGACTACAACACCTAATGGCACTTAGCCAGCGAATGTTAACGTATAATACATGATGCACTCAGAGAAAAGTTACACAACAGAGAAAGTTGGGTTAGTACATAAGTAGCGCAGTGAAAGCGAAAAAAATGTACATATTTATTTATACAACTGCTTCATATAGGGGGAAGACGAAACACATAAAATAAATATAATGTGAAAATTCCAGTTTCTTTGAGTCGGATGTTTGAATGAAAGTTTTCTACTAGAGAGGAGGACTCAAACGAATGGAAAAAACTGTAATTCTTTGTCATGTACACTCTAGTTTATGAGACAAGAAAGCTTTCATTGCCATTGCTGTTATATAAAAGAGAGAAATAGAGAGAGGGAGTCTCTACTTTTTTTTCTGCTTAATAGTTAGCCCATTACGCAGCTATCATTTTTCTAAATAGCTCACACCAACTGAACTTTTGTACACGACTAAATGTTAGATTGGTAAAGTAATAAACGTCAAAGAAATACACATATAAAGTAAATATAAGTCATCATTTTCATCATAGCTGTTCTCTTCTACTCTTGCAACATCATCAGACTTTTTTCTCTTCAAGATACATTGCTTATATATATATATATAGTAGAGTTTAGCAAAGGAGTCTGAATGAAAAATGAAGAAAAGCTAATACTTGGAAAAAGTTTCTTCATAACTTTGAGCAAAAGACTCTCTCATCTCATCCACTCAATTCAATGTTAGGAAATGAAGATGGTTACATTAGTTTTTATAGTGAGAAAAAAAGAATCTTCAAAAAGTTGCTACTTTGATGCGAATTTCCTCATTTTTAGTCAGAAACGTTAGTGCATTTACATTGATATATATTATACCAAATGAGAAAAGCTATATGGTTTGTATATAGCATTGAAATATGTATTCACTTTTGTATTAAGAAGAAGGCTTAGTCTACTTATGTAATCTACTTATGCAATATTGTATTTATTCTGTAGCCCAATAAGTTTCAAAACTAAATTCATTCGCCCTTTCTCTGTATATAGATATATAGAACTCTTTTTATGTAGTGGCGACAAATGAGATTTGCAAAAGTATGTTAATATGTTACTATCTTCAAGTACAGACAGTTGATAGCAAATACTATTATAGTGTGGTTTCTCCTTGGAGTATGCATAATATATATGTCTAGTGTCTTTTCATGTAGTAATCACTCTAATCACTAAGCTTTGTCATTTGGCACGTTCCTTTTATTATTGGAATGATATACTTTACTTTCACGATGCTCAATATACTCACTATCTATACACATGTGCACATATGGAAGTTATAAATATGTTGTATATTGTTCAGAATTTTATTGTAGTTTAGCCTGAAGGCTTAACAGTTTTTTCTGTATAATCACAATAATTTTTTCATGGTCTAAATTAAATTTTTATTTTCATACAAAATGCTGAGCAAGATAGAGTAGATGATTTACATATTGCCAAAAGGAGAAAGTTCTATATATACAACATTTTGTAATTCTTTATGCGTAAATATGCAGTAGAAAACCAGATACGCTTTGGACATGAGTTAGAGAAGAAATGAGAGATGTTTTTCAAAAAACAGAAAAGATTAAATCTTCCTATGAAAAAAACGAACACAATACAATAAGGTTGTTGGTGATTGCACACATGTACTACCTCTAAGTACATATAAATATCTAAGCAGTCTTTTTCCTACTTCTGAAAAACATCAACGTTTTGTACGCATATCTATTTAGTATTGTATGTAGAGACTCTGCTGAGCACTTGTCAGTAGTTCATACTTAAAAATACTTGCTGCAGTCTAAAGAGGAAAGATAGGCTTAGCACGTCCGCTTTTCCGTATAGTCTGAATTTGTGTGTAGGACAACTTTCTCTCTCTCTCTTTTTCTGACAAAATGGAAAACTCGTTCATATTATCAAAGCTTCAAAGTCAGTGAGAAGAAGAGTAGGAGTTTCCCGTTGCATGATTTGACTTCATAAATATCTTTCTCTCAAAAATCTTTAATATGTGTGCACATAACACATACACATGCTGACTCTCAGTAGTATCATGTAGTATGTATGTATATGTACATTGTACTGAGTGTGCACATATCCTAGTATTATATATAAGCCGTCAACTTTTCCAGAATATCAAATAGTCTACAAGCTGCTGATGCAGAGAACTCTTTTTCATATTTAAAATAGTTTCATGTAGATGAGCGATGAGAATGGCAAAATACTGTATAGGAATTAAGGTAGGTAGGTAGTAGTAGTAACCCAACACAAAATCCTCGTAGGAACAACTCTGTAATAATGTAAATCATTTTATAATGTTTACATACTAGTACTATAGTATGTACTACTGTTGCTTACTTACGTTACAGAAGTTATTCCACTATATAAAATATTCACACTCAGATTTCATGTTCTGCATTCTCCTCGGAACTAACCTAAAAATATTTTTATAGGTGAACCCGTTATTGTAATATATTGTAGTACTAATCTCATCTTGATCTACTATACACCATTAAATTGTAATTGTAATAGTTATGTATTTAGTAATTAACACCTTCGACATTCGTGTACAGAAGCAATTGACTTTTACCTGAGATTAAAAGGTTTTGAATTTAAAAAAAACTTTAAAGACTTTAGTTGGAATTTTGAAATAAAAATAAAAGGAAAAATATGGAGATGGAAGTAGAAGACAGAGATCCTTGGAGATGTAGTTATTTACTGTAGACTCATTAATGTTTCTGTATCACAGGTGTACAGAATTCATAATAAGTAGGCCTTTAAAACAAATTGATACATATATAACGTTCCTGGATTTTAAGCTTGGAAGAGTGTGTGTATGGGAAATGTACACAAATGAAAGGATAATATGTACACTAGTGTAATACTTGAGCTTTCATGTGTAGAAGCTTTTCCACTTCAGAAAGTACTATAGAGAATAATGTAAGTATCCATTAATTACCATTATGTTGCTGCTCTCCCTGGCAAATTTTGGTAATGACTTTGAGCTCTAAGGAAAGTCCTATATAATGTGTGAATAATATTAAGTCGATAGGACGTGAACGACAAGATAAAGATTGCAATATAAAGAAGGAAAGTTGTAATTTTAAAGTCATTTCCTACAACTTATAGACCATATATATTCTACCCAGCACAGGTATATATATATTAAGTACTAGCACTTGATTATTTGGAAAAAAGTAGTAGAATGTATAAAACTTCATTACTAACAGAAGTTCAATGCAGATATTACGTGGGATGAGATCGTTAATACGATTTTCATGCAATACCTTACATATAATAGTTATGACCATATATATTCTTGTTGAAGGAAACACTCTAATTTTAATTATTATTACTGCTGATTACTTTTTTGTATTCTGGTAACACACTGAATTCCAAAGTTATATGTTGTTGGGATCGAAATAGACGTTGTGTGTTGTGTGCTAGTCAATGCAGAAAACTACAAAATTGGCTTTAAAATATAAATTGAAGATAGTTGTAGCATTTGAAACTATAACGGTGTCTGAATAAAATGAACCCATGTAACTGCCATTAATTAGTCTAGGGTCCAGTGGAGAGTAACTGCCCTGCTCTAAGTTTCACCATAGGGGGCTAACACTGTTGTCACTTTTTGCTCAGTAGGACATGGGATACTTTCTAAATGCAGCTATTAATTAAGACAGCTCATGATAAACATAGCTATAAATGGAAACTACAGATACTTGACAGTAATAACACGGCTAATTAGTAAAGGCTACTCATGCTGAACTATACTCACAGTTATAAGTAAGATTATCTAAGGTCAACACATTGTAAGTATACTAAGTATTCTAAAGCTTACTTTTACACACTAATCTTTATTTTATTGTATAAATTTCTAAGCCATTTTAACAATTATTATCAGCATTCTCTGAGATTCTCTGCTGCATTTTCGACTTTGACATTTAGAATTAATATTTCCATCCACTCGAACCATTGAAGCATAAAATATCAAATATTTGACTAAATAACAAACAACTATGATTGATTCTTCCTCTATAGTAGTAATACATTCAATTTTAAAATGTCATCAATTGCTTTGATTTATGTAGCGTAGCATAAGTGGCTGAAATCAGCACAAATATTGTTTTTCTAGATATGGACTTTATATATCTACAATGTCACCAGCACCCAAAAACTTACATATTACAGCATCCTATAAGACATATACTGATGACAAGACACTGACTGAGCTTTGTAGAATGTCAAGTGAATAAGGCACTTTAGTTTGTGTACACTGTACATATACATAGTATATACAGAGTTTATGAAAACTAAACTTCCATTATATCCTTCTCCTCCAGAAAGACTCACAATCTCGTTTCATCAGTTCAGTTACATCATCAGGACTAGATAGGTGAAATGAAGCGTAAAAGGTCAGGATGAATGATACTTTTGTGTCACATCACATGCTATCAGATATTGTACCATGATATATATATATAGATATATAGTGCAGTGCTTTACAGAGTAGAGTGTAATAGAGAAAGGAAGAGGAGAAGAGTCACGATTATGACTTATGCGAGATTTTGATCAAACACTCAGTTTCATCTTGTCTGGTGAAGCTTAGATAATGGCAATAGACTTATATATATATATATATATATATATATATATATATATAGTTCACACTGAAACTTTGCTTTGAACTATAGGGTAAATAGTTGTACCAGCCAAGACAATGTATTGTATCAAGAAGACGAGGAGAAAGCAGCAGTGAAAGTTTATAACTAGAGAGAGAGATACACACACAACTCTTTCTCCCTCTTCCCATGCTTTCTCTCTCGTACTTTTAGACTACACTATGGTAAATACTATTTACTAAATATTCCATGTTGAATCTAACTAAACATTGCATACCATAGTTTTCAACTATAGACAGCAAAGCCAAAATGAAACTCAACTTCATTTTGCAACAGCCTCCAAAAACTACTCACCACAGAGTGTGTATGGTACAGTGACTTGAAGAGGTGTTGCTTCTCTGTTCTATTCAAGAACCATGACCATGCATTTATTTTGGAGATTGTGTGTGTGTTGGGTAGTAGTAGTAATATCAGAGTATGGTAGAGTGAAAGTCACATATAGTAGATAGTAGAGAAGACAGGGTCCTATTTGCACAGATTCAGATAGAAAAGGGAGAGAGAGAGAAAGTAGTAGACTTCCAGCAGAGATGTGTACCTCAAAAAAATCAATATGCGTTTATAATTCCCAAGAGTTGGAATTGTTCTGTTGGAGAAATGGATTTCTAAGGATGAAGAAATTTGAGCTTTTCAACTTTCTCTTTTTTATACAAGAGAGCTGGAGAATAGTACAGCAAATGAATAATAATAGTTGGAGTCAATTGATATTTCATTGGATATGAATCCTTCTCATTGTCATTCAACTCATTATTACAGTTGGAAAAAAGATCGTTTAATCTGAATTCTGCTAGCAAGCATGAAGTAAAGATTATCAATCACGACACATGCGCCGCGATAAATATAAGTTCAAGTGAGTCGCGTCGCGACTTTCTCGCAATGCTACTAATGAAGCAGAGATTTTTATTGCTATTTACTTCCTTTAAAGAAAAAGATGTTTTTATTTACTCTATTTATCTGACGGACAATCTTTCTTCACATTTTTCTATACTCCTTACAATTTCATGTTGTAAAGTTTCTTGAGTTTTATTCTAGAGACTTTGAGAGAAGTAAAAAAAACTAAAAGAGTAAACTTGTGCTGTAGAAAACGAAACTCTCTGATTCATAAACAAGTTTAAGTTTTTAGAGCAATACTTGAGAATGAAACGAACCGTCAGGAGAGAGACAGAGAGAGAGAGAGAGTGAGCTTGATTTAATTCATCTCAACTCGAAGCTCTCATAACTTTTTCTCTCTATAGTCCTTCAATGTGTAATACTAAAAAAATAGTAAAAGTCAACTCAAATGAATGACTTTTTCCTTTTTGTGTAAGATTCTAAAGTATACTTTCAAACAACACTAAAATAAGACTATATAAGAGTAATAATCTAAACAGTGGTTTTTGACTTCTTGCGTTGAGTGCTGAGCTAGCTAAGATACTTTTCTTTTGGTTCAAACTAAGACCCTCATTTACTTTTACGATGAGTATGATCGAAGAAGAAGAAACGATATAGAAATTTTGTAGAGAAGAGGAAATTGAAAGAGATTTTATCACACGTACCATTATATATATATCAGAGTTGATATTACTACTATATAGTTGTAGCAGAGTATATAGAGATCGAAATTGAGAGTCAAGTTGAAAAGAAATATTGAGCTAAAATTTCTAACGTATTTCAAAATGAGTTGTGGTTACGAAAGAATCAGAGTTTCTTCTCGACTATCTCAAAGTTGGAGAATTTTGGAGAAAAGAAATGTTCAAATGTTGGATAGGTTGAAGTGAGACGTAATATTTCTAGTCCTTAGTATATAGTTGATAGTTTTCTCCTCACTGTGTGATTTTCCACTGGTGGTGTGGTATTATATCAGAATATGATATCGGTGAGGAGTGTGGTTCAATTTAAAAGAGAGAGGTATGAAGACTCTATACAATATATATATATATATAGAGTGTCAGCCAATGTGGTGTGACTACTTGACTTTCCTTTTTATGCACACGTTTCCTCTTCCACAACGTTTTGTCAATTGAGCATTTAACCAAGACACGTCATCTGGTCTATATATTATTGTCATTTTGACTTTAAATATCTCAATGGCATATTAGTGGATTTGAAGCAAATTTGTATATCGGATTAAGCAACTTCGGTGAATCGTCGTAATATATATATAATCAAAAAATGACACTTTTAAAATTGTTAATTAGTGCACGGTATGTAATACTCACATCTGAAACAGGCTAGTTGCATACACCTTTGCAAAAAAAGCTCTATAATTCAGTCTCAATGTCTCAATGAATTTGCAGTCAGAGTATCGATGTAAATTCACCGAGCTACACTGCCGATTGAACTTTGACCCCAATGTCTGTATTTAAGTAATAATTAACATCGTTCCATCCATTTGAAAGTAATTTGTGGTCAAGAAAACACTCTCTTGTCTAAAATATAGCTTCAATGAATGAACCAAAACTATTATGAAAAAAGATGACTTTAGCCAGTAGTAGTTTCAGGATATTAGGTAAATAAGTAAAGATGTTGAAACGTGTGAATTCTGTATTCCGTATTCTGTCCGTGGCGTTGTGAAAAAATGTCATGACAACAAAATTTTTTGACTTTGGAAAATTCGGGGAAATGTTTCAGAAATCAGAGGTTTTAGGACTTTACGTCTTTACTAGCCCGTTCGTTACGAACGGGTGCAGACGGCTAGTTCATTTATATAAACCTGAGTAAGATTTTTCTTATTTCGTCCTTGTCATTCTATAATACGTAGTTATATAGTTTAAGAATTTCAATATTTTAAGACATTTGAGATGTATACTATATACTCTCTTGGTTAACTTCATCATCGTATATTCTATTGAATGAACAAAAACTATACGACTGTTATTCATAGTCTATAATTTAACTTATTCTATATACTCCCAAAAGCAAGCTAAGTAAAGTTTCTACAATATATATAATTCATTCATTCATCTTTCCTTTTCCTTCTTCCACGGAAAAAATTCTTTAATGCATTCATCCAAGAGATATTTTACTCAACTCATAATATGTATATTCGTGTTATGTGCATTAGCCCATTTCATCCTATCTTCCGCCAAGATTAATTCGCAAATGTCTGAGTTTCCCTGAGAGGAGCAACTACTCTACTGTCTTCTCAGAGAAAGCTTCACTTTATTATAGTAAATGAGTTCTATCTATGTATATATATATATATATTGCTTCACAATGAAAGAGAAAAGGAAATGGCCTCTAAAAGTACAAATTCTTGTGTAAGTTACAAATTGTAACTAATGCTACAGGAGTAGAGCTTTTAAAATTAATATCTAGTTTTTTTCATTAATTTAGTGTTTCTTAGAAAAAAGAAGGATATGCATTCGTGACAATAGTAAAAATTGCATGTTAATACACCAAGGTCATTTCTTATCAATCTTTTGTATTTTAGTACTTCCAAAACGAAATTCAAATTTTTTTTAACTTTCAGAAACTTTTGTTTGTCATGAAATGCTTTACTTATGATGTGTGCTGTTGTCATATTTTAAATTAACAAAATAAAAAAAATTTACTTGCTTACAATATATTCTCAACCTGCCATGATATAGAAGAGTAATAATTGTCTCAATTACTGTTGCGAGAAACAAAACTTTGTCGGTAATTTGAATTGAGTAGAAGAAATTGAAATGACAATCAAAGGTTTGAAGCAAGTCGATTAAGTAAACAGAACAACGATTGCCTATCGTATCTAATTTCTGGCACGAGAACAATTGACTTGTCTATTATCTCCAACTCACGAATGTTTTTTCTCTCCTCTCTCACAAAAGGAGAAAGTGATGCAGAGAAAGTATTAAGAAAAAACTTTGGCACATGGTCACTTTTACCATTTGTGCATTACAACAAATGGCTACTTTTGTGTAGTAAACCATTTAATGTAATAGTGTTGGTGGAGTCGAGTCATGCAAGGATGTATCTATCTCTCATATAACTATATACACTCTCTTCCTTTCTTTTATCAAAATAAATTCCACGAAATGAGCATATAAAAACGCTTCAGCACCAACAAACAGTCCCATTAAAGAATATGAGGTTTATATCATTTTATATATATGTATACTCAACTTTTTCCACAATGTGGGTCAACTATTTGAGTTTTTTAGTCTTGAAAAAATGAGGAGCTAACTAGTACATGTTTTTGTATGCAAATAGTTAGTAGAACTTGTCATAGACTAATTTCTGTGGGAGGAATATAAAGATATATAGACAATTCAAAAGTATATAGGATGCACGCAATGACCGGAAATGGAATTGATGAGCTCTTTCTATATTCTTTGAACATGATGATGGGAATAGAAACATTTGGCTTGATTATATATTTTCACGTTCTGCAATGTAAGTATGACTTTTTCTAAAGAAAAGGGAGCAATCTATAGACACTGTATTATATTAAACTAGTGGCCAAATCTACAGACTGTAGATTGGTTTAAATAAGTTTCTTAGTTATTATTATAAAATATCGTTGGAAAGTTGTACGCAACTGAGAATAACATAAATTAATAGCACGCATAGC
>VCNE01007697.1:0-17220 GCA_009869805.1 Oncopodura yosiiana
TACACGTCTGTGCATATTAGAGTACTCGTCAACATTATATAGAAAAAGTATAAAGTAGCAATGTGAAACACAGGAGCTAGCAAATGAGTGAGAAAAAGAGTCCATTAAAGCAAAATTCGGGCATCGATCTCAAGGATACATATATATAGAAAGGGAAAATCGACCCACAAGCTATATCTATCAACTTTCTCTCTCTCTCTCTTAGCTTATATCATGCATATCACTCACTATCGTGTTTTTGTATATGCTCACTTTTTCCTTGTAGAAACTCTCAAGTTGTGACCTATATTTATACTATCAACTTTCGTACACATTCTCGATGATAATAAACTATATACTGTTTAGCTCAAATGGCCACTTTTAGCAATTTCACGGTTTTTTTAGCTCAAATTCAAGAGTCGACTTTCCCTTTCACAAGAAGAGAACAAACAGTCCAGCAATGTGTTAGACTTTTCCCACACCTTGTGTGTGTTATGTCTATAGTTTTATCTGTTCATGTTTATTTTGATCAAAGTCGATAGTTTTAGTTTGTTAGGCTTAGACACACACACAGTGGTGCATTAGATACTGAAGAAACAACACACGTCGGCAAATAAATGCCAAAGCCATATAGCATAACTCATTCACTCTAACTAGGCCACACACACTTTTCTCCAATAAAGATTCCTAACTATGTTTTCCTACAGTGATTATATACATATGATAACAATGTAGTCATTTTTTGTCACAAAAACATGCTAAAGGTTGAGCTTGTAGAGACACAAATTTTATATCAACGAGTTTAGATTTGTCAATTGGGAATCTGTGTATGTCATATAGCCCATAAGCTGGCATTTATAGTCAGTAGAAGTACTATATATACCTGCCTTGGCTTTTGCCTTCCAACCGCAATGTGAAAAAATGCGGACGTTTGAGTTGACATAAGCAGAGCAACTACCTGCATTGCTCAAACTAAACTACTTTCTCTCTCTCGTACATTTCTCTACCTAACTCTTTCTCTCTCTAATGTATGGATGTGTATTAATGTTATGACGTACAATATGTGTGTGTATAAACTTTCACAATACACTAACGTACTACAAATATATTGCTGCACTGTGTACAAGCAAAAAATCTTCTTCACTTTTTTCTGATGCATGCGTCTTTTAAGCTTGAGAATAGATAGATAGGCTGAGTTAAGTGAGAAGTTTCAAATTGCTAATGCTAATATGTCTTTACACAGTGACGTCATTCACGTCATCTGCATTTATTTATAACCGAGATTCAAGTTTGACAGGACAAATGAGCTCAATTAATTTTCATATCTTAGAGAGAGAGAGAGAATAGCAAAGAAGCGAATAGCTATGAAAAAGTGTCGAATAATGGATAGATTATGCATCCTCCACTAACTCTTTTGACTGAGCAGAGCACACAAAGTTAGAATTTAGTTTTCTCATGAAAGACTACAAGGATTTTCTATTCTCTGTCTCTCTCTCATTCTTCTCCTCTCGTCACTCATTATTATCTTAATAAACGTAATGTTGAGTTCACATAGTGAGTCACTTGACAAAAAGCTTGATGAAGAAGACAGGATAAGAGAAGTGGAAGAGTGGTTGGTGGAGGAGTTACGTTCCAATTAAAAACTTTGGAAAATGCCAACTCATCTCATCATCATCGTCTCTTCTCAATCTTTTTTCTATGAAGAGAAAGCGAGTGGAAAAATAACTCAGCAGAAAAGTTGTGCATTGCTTTCTCTCTCTCTCTCTTAATACAGCAAAATAAGTATGTGCTTGAAAAAATTTGTTGTAGAAGTAGAAAGGAAAACAGAGATTTCTCTATTCCACTCAATTTTCACCGGCGGCCTTGAATATTTTTGTAAGTATTGATATGAGACATGTACTTTTGAAAAGCTCTTATAGAATGAACTTTGAGCTTTGAGTAAATATAGATAGAAACTTTGACTTTAAGAGTTGAAGTTAAAAGTCGCTATATGTAGGGTCGTTCCTTCTATTTTTTTCTTGTTAGCATAATATGTAAATTTGAATGTTGACATATTATTAGTCCACTGGACAAAATATGAAGTGAAGACGATGACGACAAGAGGACATTTTAGATAGAATGCATATATATGTATATAGCTTCAGAGTTTTAGATTGGAGATGGAGGATTTGATACAAAGTAAGTTTCACTATATAGTAAAGCTAGTTGTGTGTGTTGATAAAAAAAAGAGTGGAAAGACTCTTTCAAAAGTATAGTGTAGTAGTTTTAGTAGTGTACATGTGTGTGAGTGAGTAAAAGTGAAAATCGATACGTGTAGAAAAGTAGAAGGTAGGCTACATACGAGTTGAGTTTAGTACTAGAAGGAGCGTATCATTGTAGAGAGAGACTGACGATGTATTTAGAAAGAGAAAGTGGAAAAGGAGAAAGCAAGAGAGAAAATAACGAGCAAGCCTTTTCAAACTTAAGTCATCATCATCCGTGCTCTCTCTCTACCTAAAGGAAGCTCTTTTCTGTTTTTCTATACTAGCTTGTCATCATCATCTCATCTCATCTTTTTTGCCATGCCACGATGATGATGCCACAGATAGGTAAAACACTTGGAACTCAACAAGACAAGAAGACTAGAAAGAAGAGAGTCGAGTAGAGAGGATAAGGGCTAAGAACCAAGAGAAACGAATAATTTATTTTCAAGAAGATGGTGGAGAGAGAAGAGGAAATCCTATAATAGACGACTAGAGATATAATATGCAGGATACGTCATATAATAAACCAATCTATATAGAGAACTTCATTTTTCTACGTTTCAAAAACTCCACAGAGACTATTAGAATTTTTAGTAGGAATGAGTTTCAGTGTCAAATAACCATTAATAATCTGAGAGAGTTGATGATTGAATAACCTGACCTTTCAATTTGTCTTAAATTTCAATTTTTGATAAATACAAAAGGAGATGAAAGATTTCTTACCCTAATCATTGCATTGCATTGCAGTTGATCCCAAGGTAGATAGATTGTTGGTGGTGAGTCTTAGGTGTCCTCTTCTCTTTTCTTCTCTATTGTATTATCTCTTCTCTCTTTTTTACCAGCACACAATGTCTTGAGTATTACAATACACTCTGAAGCATCCAACAATCAACAACAGACATAGAAGCCACTCTTCTGTATATATTTCTTGATTTCAAAGAACCAAAACACACCGCGCACTTTTCTTGTCCTTTCTCTTTAGTAAAGTACATTTATTTCTTCTGTTGTGTATTTTGTCTTTTTTTGTCTCTCCTTTTCCTCTTCAATTTCAAGATTCCTAACTAGAGTCCTTCTTATATACTTTTTTTTAACCCTGTACTCTAAAAAGAAGTACTGATGCGAGACGACGACTGTACTCTTTTAGTACTCTCTCTCTACAACTTTTCCTTTTCGATCGATGATTCTTCCTTTGCTCAATTTCCACTCTTTTTTACTACTACACTCCACGTTTTATTTTTAGAGAACAATGTTTCTTCTTTAAAACTAACAGGTAAAAGTTTTAGGTTGTAGGTAAAGAGTTCCTAAGGTATTAGGATTATTCAAAAAGGAATGTACAACAAAGTCTCATTCACTAATACTCACTTTTTAACTCAACAGTTAAAATTTGACACCAAGAGTAATAATAATATAGAGAGAGAGAGAGAGTCTCACACACTATAAGAATTTAGTTGAGTAATTAGCTGATGATAGTCATTAGCACTTTTCTTTATACGATGACGACTACTGCCCTGGAAATCCAACTTGACAATTCCTTCTTGCTGATGATGAGAACAACACTGAAAACAATATTTGTTAACTATGCTCATATTTATTAAGTTGATATTGATGTCGTCTGGAAATTCATCTCGAGGACAGAGAGTTGTTGTTATTCTAGAAAATAATTAAAAACTATACTCAGTTTTGTGTAAATATTTTCAATTTTATGAAATATGTCTTCTTTTGCTCTGGGCTCAAATTAAACTAATGGACGAAAAGCAAATATATAACTAACTCTACATACATACATATATATTTTATTATACATTTTACTTTGCACTTCACGTAATTGAGACATTATTGTAAAAGAAAGTGAGAGTTCCAACAACAACTTTGTGTGTGTATATACTAAGAAAACTTTTACATTAAAAGAAATAAGTCATATATATATATGTATGTATGTGTCCCTTGCCATATTTTATGAAAGCTGTGTAAAAAGTTTTTTTGAGTTGGGCCATATATAGTCTAAACTAACTAGTCAAATAAATTCTTTACGACATGAGTTTAATACATGTCGTAAGTAGCATATAAGCTATATAGAGACTTGAGATATGATAAGTGCCAATGGTTTATATTTGTCCTGTGCTACATGTTGTGTTATATTTTAGAGTAAAAAAAGGACAAGCAATAAAAGGAACGGAAAGAACAAACATGGAAATAAAAAAGCGATAGTTATCTCATCATGCGTACACAATATAATAATGTATATAGCTTAGCGTGTCAACAGAAATTGAAACGTTAGAGTATTTATTGTGAGTAAAGAGAAAAAAGTTTGTCAACTCTACACAAACAACAGAGGAGAGAGTGAAGAAATGAAAATAATCCATAATTTGATTTCATCAAGTTTGAAATTAGGCTTTGTATACCTTACCTGACTTTGGCTAGACTTGTTGTTGTAGATGGAGAAAGAAGATAATTCAATTTAAACACACATAATTTCTTTTAGCTCTTAATTTCATAATTCTATAAATAGTCAAATGAGTTTCACTTGAATATATTTCCTTGAGACTCTAATTCACATTCTTGTCTTCATATCGCTTTTCAACACTCATCATTCACTGCTTAAAGTTTTAATAGTAGAAAGGCCATAATTCATAATATAGTAATCTCTCTATCACTTGTTCATTTTTTCCACGAGAGAAATATATACTATATCCCTAACTTTGTAATATTTTTTTGGTATGATATGTTGTTTAGTTGACGCAACTGTTTCCCGAGGTCTCCATATACAATAATATATACTTTTGATTTGTCTAGAGAACTATAAAATACTTTTTACTTCTTCTGTCATATACAATTCCAGAAAAAAATATTTCTTAGCAGTATTTTTTTTTCAGAGACCGCAAGGAAACAACTAAATTCTTAGTCTTTATGACTTAGTACTTACTATATATATATATATGATATGATATGTGTTGTAATATATTTGCTGCCTATATATGGACAATGTTGAAGCACTCAACTAACTTCCTCCTTTTTTTCTTTCTCTCTACTTTGTATATTTATATATATATCTAAGTAAACTCTTGAGTTGACGACAAGCAAATGACAGTTGGGCTAATATCAACAACAACAACTCTGTAGTACTTTCTCCAGTTGTTTAGTAGTAAAAAGATGCCAGAGTGCCCATAAACTCTAACAGAGTAACAACAACACACACCACACTATATATAGATATCTCTGCTCCTGCTATGCTATGTATATTGAAGTAACTGCACTGTTAAAAGTTCTAGCCAACTTAACATTTTCTCTTTTAGTCTTGCTTTCTTCTTCTGTTATTTGGTGTACGCACACTATGCTTCTGCAACAACAACAACAATCTACAAAGTAGAACAATACTACTACTACACAGTGTAGTAGTAGTAGTAGTAGTTTTTTTCTTCTTCTTCTTCTCTGTTGATGATCTGGTCTGTAGTATGGTCTTAGCCTGCAGTATAGTTGTTGTGGTAGAGAAGTAGGAAAGAGTAAGAGAGACAAGAGAGAAAAAGAAATAAGGAAAGTGCAGCCAGCAAGTAGAGTAGTAGTTTTAGTTGTGTAGCAAGAAGAGCTAGCGAACGACTACTGGAGCTGGAAATTTGTCCGCAGTGCTTCACTTCGACTCTACGAGAGAGAAAGAAGGAAAGAATCGTGGCAATAGTGTATATAAAGAGAGAGACATGAGCCATGTAGTGAAAGGAGAAAAGAGAAAGCAGAAGAGAAGAATCGAACGAGCCCCAAGTTGTACTCTATATAGTATAGTATAGTATATCTATAGTAAAGTAAAAGTAGTCTAAGCTACTAGAGAGCTACATTACACATGAGAAATAGAAGAGCTGCATAAAGTATCTAAACTCTGTAGTAGAGAAATGTCGCAAGTTCTTAGCTAAAAAAATAGTTTATTTTATTTAAGTTACGACTGTGCTATGGTACAGCATTTATTGTAAAATAGAAATACTTTCAATACTGTAGAAAGTGATATGAGACTAATAGTAAAGTAGCTTAGAAAATTTTAAGTCATTGATTGAAGTTAAGTGTATAGAGTTCGACATATAAGCTTAAAGAAGAAACTCTACCTTTCTCTCTAAAGTTGTAGTGAGATGCTTTTCTCAATTCTCAAATGCTGACTACTATAGGAAAGAGAGAGTCCAGAGTAAAAGTAAAAGTAGTATAGAGAGTAAAAAGAGGTCTGGGCTAGTCTACAAAACTCGGCCTGCTCTTCGTTCCCTTTCGGATGTGATAGAGACAACCCGGCTTTCAATTCTCTCTCTCTCTCTGTTTTACCTTAGATAGCTTTCCTTCTACTTTCACTATAGTATAATGTTACCTTTCTCTCTTTTTGTAGCCTAATGATGAAACTGAAGTCGAAAGAGAGAGAGAAAGCGATGAAACTCTTTTTCTCTCAACTAAACTCTTCTTCTATAGTAAAAATATTCTTTTTAACTTGATACACACATAGTAGTTAGACAAATGAAAGGAATCTTTAGCCTACTGTAAAAATCATATAAGGTCATAAGAGTAAACCAAAAATGAGATTCATAAATTAGTTTTGAACAACAAGACTAGAAAAAAAATATAATGGCATAATCATCAAATGCAGTGAAAGCAAAGCTAGAGAGAAAGAGAGAGTTGAGACCGGAAAGAATTTTCTAGTCGGCTACTCAACGCAGTTTCCGATATTGTACTCACATGCTAACGCTCGCTCCTATAGTCTGTATAAGCTACTTTAGTTTTCTACTCTTAATATTACCTCATGGCTAACATAACAACACTAACACGCGTTCACACTTTCCTCTGTAGTCTCATAAGCCATCAAGAGAATCTTTTCAACTGGCCAATATTTACCTTGGCTATCTACCAGAGAAAAAGTTAGCTCTCTATATATAGTATTAAAAACTTTGGTTTGTAAGTTTACTGCATTTCCCTGAAAGAGTATCTCTCTCCCGTAGTGTGAAATGCATAATAAAGCCTTCTAGCGTTGTTGTAGTATAAGTAGCTGTTATGTTGTATACTTTCCATAATAAAAAGTCTGGAATGCGAATTCCGCAGTGAAAGTTAGGCGGAGTAAGTTCGACACGCTATTACTTTGCTGCGGTGTAAGATATTGTAGAGTGTGAAACTCACAACAACAACTTCATGTTTCTTCAACTCAACTATATAATATATGTGTACTACACTACTCACTACTATAAAAGTTGGTTGACAAAGTTGGAGAAAACGAGTAGTAGAGTAGTAGTAATATTTCTGTTTCATTAGTCAAACGACATGCTCAAGAAAAAAACATACATTGCATTGCAAGTCACAATGTCACCAAAAAAGAAGAATTTGTGTACTAAATTACCATTCTTAGTACACTTCTTTTTCTCCTTTACAAACAACTCTATGTAATATGTATCATTGTCACGAACAAACAAAAACATATTTTCATCTCAACTTTACAATAACATAAAAGTATATGTATGTGTCCTTGTGCAGTTTGAAAAAGGCAAATTAGCAAGAGTTTATGATCGGAAATGTTAATAATAGAGGTAGAGTTAATTGCATGGTGCAGACAACTAATTTCATATATCATCTCACTATAATACCCGTTGTTAGTTTAGAAGCTAAAGCTTGAATTTACTTTGACCATTTTATATATATGACAAATACACATGCATATTACTAATGATTGAGACATGCATCTACTATATAGAAAAAATGTTGAGACGACAAAAATTACTGAAATTCAAGGCAACTATAGACTCGTGTGCATGTACAATTTTCAACTGTAGAAGACTAATCAACATGTCATGAAATGAAATTTTGTGATAAGAGTATAAAGCTTTATAACCATTTGACCTCACTATCAACAAATATTTGATTTAATGGCATGAAACTCTGAGCGCATAAACTTTGTTGTAATTAGCTACACGTACATATGCTTAATGCTGAAGAAAAATGTGAATAATTATGCAGCTATGTACAATTTGACATGCAATGCTTTTAAGAAATATTTGGAAAATTTATAAGAGTGAAAAGTGTACCTTGAACTTTATCCTAGTTGTTTCAATTCACTTTTCACACACTAAAAATGCAATTGTTGTAAATTCTTCCAACAATTATCAAAGTTAGTGAAAAAATGATGCTGTTGCTCCTATAAACTTATATATATATAGTAAATAAAATGAATTCTACTACAATCACTTGTCAAGTTTGTGCTTAGACTGCAAAGCAAAACTAAATCTTCCAAAAGACCTTGAATCAATTGAGATCAATTTATTTCTACTGTACACACTCGCCTCATTGAATTTAAGAGCATATTTTTATTACATTGAACTGTATGTGATGAAGCAAAGCATATTTACAATTTACTTTATACTAATATGTTGTCAAAATTTTATCTTAAGCTTATGCCCCTTGATTGCTTGAAGGTATAATACTCAAGACTTTATTAACTGAAAAACTTTTCTCTCTTCTTTTCTCTTTGGACATTTTGATAGTTTTGGTGAGTGTCCAATTGCTACAAACTCGTTAAGTTGTATTAATGCCAATATTATTCCCTTAGCTATTCTACTATATGATCTGCTCTACTTTATCGACTCTTATTGGCACTCCAGAGTAAATTCTCAGCTCACAGGAAAACAAACAGTTTTCACACATAATCTCCTCTTATATAGTGTAGTAGATCAGAGTTAGAGATCAAGAAAAAGTGATATGGTAAAGAATTACATATATATCTGTTAGAATGAGTATTAGTTAGAGAGCCAAAAATCGTAACTCTACATATATCTCTACTGAACATGAAGGAGGAGGAGGAATCTAGAGAAAAGAGAGAGATGGACAGAAACATCTTTACTTTAGATTCTCTAGAAAAAGTATCTTATAGTTAAGCTATTTGTAAGGTAAAGAGAAAAGAGAGAGAGAGAGTGGCCTTAGGATCTATATATACGATCTATCTATAAGAGATTTCGATTATCCTATCCAACCCACTTCATAGTTCCAATCAACTCTCATTTTATACTTTACCATCACGCAGCTCTAAAAGAAATGGTCATAGGCTACTGTAGCTGCACTTTTCTCTACAGAGATCCAACTTTAAGCTTTATATAAGAAGAGAGAAAAAAGTAAAGTCATCCTATAGAAACTTTGTCCAAGCTAACATATCGGCTCTCACCAACCAACACATTTTTTTCTTGGGTAAAAACACTTGATCTTATTCTTCTTCTTTTCAGTTGCTCTCTTTTCTTCAACAACTTTTTCAATACTAAATCCACACACTAGAGAATAGTGTATTATAGTATAGTCTAGTTGAGAAAAGCAAAAGAAAGTTTTCATCCGGTTTATATTGATGTTCTCTTTCAAAGTTCAACTTGTGTGTCAAAGAGTCGAAACTTGTTAGCAGCTCAATATATATTAACTAGTCGTGTTAGAGAGAAAGTACTATACAAACTACAGAACATGTAAACTTGAAAATAAATCAAATTTGACTTTCTTCTCTAAACGAGAGGAGAGATATATATTATTATGTACACAATGCTAGGATAAATGAGTACACAAGACTTTTAAACACAATATATTTTTTTTATTAGTAACACGTTTTTTTGGTACTATTATTATACATACATCTGAAGGAATTTTATAAGGAGACATAGATAGACATTAAGTCTTATTATTCTTGTGCAACAAATTCATTCCAAATATAATAACAATAATATCAATGTGTTTTGAGACGACTACAATTCAATCCTTCATATTTACGTTCACACTTGACACACACTCAAAAATGCATAAGGATGTAACAATAATAATAAGCGTGTAAACATGTGCTATTTAGGTTTTTTACAAAATAGGTATAATAATAAATTATATAAACACAGTAGAACTATTTTAACAAGAAATATATCTTTTGACTTTTTGGTATTTGATTGTATTTAAGTAAATTGGATAATAACTAAGGAACTTGGCTAATGCTAATTACAATTATAATTAACATTCTCTCACTGGTAAACTGACCAACAATTAACTAAATGCAGTAAAAATGACACACATTATTTCATCAGTATATAGGTGGGAATTGAGTATAACAGTACAGTACATACACAGAGTTGACAATTGGCAACATCAACAAACGACAAAAATTGTGTATATATTCTTTTAAGTATAGTGTACATTTATAATATATTATAGTACTAGAGTCAGAGGTACTTTTAATATTTTTTTTTGTTGTTGTAGATTACTCTATAAGAATTTTTTTACGTTTTTTTTCTTAATTAGAATTAACTAAATACGGAATTTGAGAAAAGCGAATGATGATTTTCATATTCTGTATAGAATGTTACAACTTTTCCTCTTTTATCACTTTTTTTCTTCTTACTTTCACTGGTTAATTAATTTGTAACATTTCATGCAGAATATATATATATATATATATATATATATATATTTCTAGTAATAATAAATAATAATAAACTGGCAATATTTTTTCTCTATTTAAATGTCAAAAAAGCAAGAATAATATATAATTTTAAGAGTTGTGCTATATATATTTATGGTGTGTCCAGGTCATTCAAATTTTCAATATCATACTCCAATGTGACCAAACCAGCAAATTCTGTGAATGGCAGAGACTTTTCTTTTTCTGAATGAACTACTGAGCGTTTTACAATTCTTCCAGTAGATTTTTCCAACATGTATGTCGTTTTGTCCTCACACTCTTGTTGAATGTATGAGCCAAGATCTGGTAAATCATCTGAAGCAATTGGAGGCAATATTACACGCATAGATTCTCTGACACGATCTAATCAAAATAATTAAAAATTCAATTATTATATATAATTGACGATCGATTGAGATAATAATGAATTATTATATTAGGTAAACTTACTTGTATTAACAGAGTAGTAACCTTTCCACATTTTCTCAATCATATCATACATTGATTTTGGTGGCAAAACTCGTTCGCGATCTAATGGCATTACGAAGCATCGTTTTGCAGTTTGATCCACAATTGCTGTTTTGTTCTGAAAAAAATAAAATATTATTACAAATGAGTAAAAACAAAATAATAAAATGATTCAGACTCTTACAGTGTCAAATTCATGAATAAATCGTCCTAGTCGCCCATTCTTAAAATCTGGAACTTCAATCTTGGAATATTTTTCATCATCCAAATCTAACTCAAAGTCCTCACGAAAGAAAAATGCATCAGCATCGGCTGATGAGCCATCACCAAACCATTTGCTTAAGCCATCATTATCAATGATTTTCTTATTTGCATTTTCAAGCTGAGCAATGCTTAAAAGTGGCTCTGTCAATTCATTATTATTTTGAAGTCCAGTGCGACTATCATAGTAAGGGACATTACACCACCCTCTAAACTTGTGGATCTGAAATTGAAACATAAAAAAATAACTGTTTATTATAGTATTTACTTTTAACATACATATCAATATCAACATTCTATATTTATACATCCTGTATTGTAAGTAATGTGAAATCACTTTTGCAGCAATTGCAATATTATTATGAGGAAAACCAGAGCTTTATTTTTTATGCCGAGTCTCGTTTTTCGTTACAATATCTAATGGACGTGTTTCTATAGACTATCGAATTTCTTATCATCATCAAGCTGATGTGTGTAATACTTTTTTCCCTGTAACACAATATGTAATAATGTTGTTCGATATTTTTTCTGTGAAACGTCAATATAATGTTATCTAAAGCTATTGTGTGACTTTAGCGAATAAATAATATTCGCATCCTGCTGAGTAAATAAATATTTATATATAACAAAACTACCAACTATAGTGATAAAAAGAATCGTATGAGATATTTATATATATGAAACTCACTCTGGCTCTGGACATTTGCTTATAAATGTAGAGTCCTCCAAAGAGTCCAACAGTCATGACAAGAAGAGCAGTAATTAAGAGACATAGTGTTGTCGCTGATGAGACTCTGGCTGCAGAACGTTGCCTCAAAATGTGATGAGTTACAGATAAGCCGTCTTTTCCTTTTGATTTCAATCCAATATATCCAGTTTCAACATCGACTCCCTAGAAAATAATAATTGAATGAGCAATGAGCTATAATGTATAATGATGGCCTATTAATAAACTTACATTATTCTCAGAAGAAACCAAAGGAGCTGAGATGTCTGATTTTTTCTCACTTGTCAACGGTTTAGTTATTATCGTCATCCTTGTCTCTTTCTATTATTATTAGTGACAGCAAGCTAATTACAAATTGACAGTTTGAGAATCACTGACTTGTTATCAAGGATGTGTAGTTTTTTTAAATGCCTCCCCTATAAGTAAAAAACAAACATAAATCAATTAGTCAGTTGAGAGATCAACGTTTACTACATTGTATTGTATATTTTTCTTAGTTATAGAAATTTTCAAGCTAATTTAAAGAACACATAAATAGAAACTCATCAAACGACAGTAAATAAAATTCATGAATAATTCGTAAAGTTGGATTCATTTGTGAAAAATTAAATGACAAATCTAACTGAATTATTGCACGTTTTCATTATCTAATCAATATTGATCTAATGTTTGTTTTGCACACGGCATGCTCTTTTTAATTGTATTAATTACACAAACCAGGCTTCTGTGATAGACAAAGTTTATATTTATTTGCACTTGCTTGTTGTGACGCAAATCAAGTAAAGTTTTTAATTATAATATGTTGCTGACATGCTCTTTTTTTAATTGTATTAATTACACAAACCAGGCTTCTGTGATAGACAAAGTTTATATTTATTTGCACTTGCTTGTTGTGACGCAAATCAAGTAAAGTTTTTAATTATAATATGTTGCTGAAATACTGGAAAATGAATCATGCAACGACTAGAAAAACTGATCACTAATTAAGTAACTCTTACCGTATTTTAATGTCAATATTTCTTATTGACAGAATTATCCAGAGTTTTATTTATTTTTCTTCTTCGTCTTCTTGTATAAAACTACGACGCCCCACAGAATGAGAGAAATGAAATGACTTTTTCTTCGTGTTGTTAGGCCGTAACGCGCAAGTTCTACTCATTCTATTGATCTCTTGTTTACATAATAATAATATTGTCAATATTATGTGAGACAGAGCAGCGAAATTTAAATCCACTAACCTAACCTAACCTCCTAATCTTCTCTTGAAAACCGGCTATCCAACACACAAAAAGTCATTGCAGGAGAAAAAATTAATTATTTTTTTAAATTATGGGTAGAAGATCCGATAGTGACGATAGGGACTCATCATCCAGAAGACATCGAGATCGTGGAGACAGAAAGAAACATAAAAAAAGATCATCATCATCTTCTGAGTCAGCTCATAGTAAATCAAAATCCAGGTAAGTCATTGCAATATCAAATATAAACTCAGGAGTCACTTGAGATTTTAATCATCTTCTATTTTGTTTTTTAATCGTTTTACAGCAGTCATCGTGATCGAGAGTCAAAGTCAAAAAGTAGCAGACATCACAGCAGTTACAAAAGGAAGAGTAGAAGTCGAAGCCGAGATAGAAAAGATTCTTCTAGCAGAAGACATAAAGATTACTCATACGTCATCATCTTCAAGAATTTCTGGGAAAAGTAGTAGCAAGAAAAGATATTCTTCCTCATCATCAGATTCTTCTGACTCTAGTAGTAGTTCATCATCTCATTCAAAAAATTCTAAATCAAATAGGACAACAAAAAAAGCTTCATCATCGTCTTCTGCTTTTACATCATCAAGTTTACAAGCTAGAATTGAAGGTAATTTAGTTTTATTATATAATAATTTTATGCTAAACTGATTTGATTTATTGATTAATAATTATGATAGAAAAACTGGATTTGGCCTCACAAGTGAATAGACTGAATGCCATTGACGAAATTGAGAGTGAGGGCTTTGCACCAAAGGCATATAAAACTGTTAAAGCTCCAAAAACTGAAGATATTCCTCTACCTCCATTAGAACTTAAGCCTATTAATCTGGACAGTTTGGATAAAGGAATTTTATGTCATTCATCTGTAAGGATTTATAAATATAAATGCATGTTTTTTATGTAACTCATTATTTGATTTTTTGTTTTGCTTTCTCTAGTTGATTGCAACTCAAAAAGAACGTGAAGAGCAATGGCTCAAGAAATTATTTGCTCTGAGGCAAAAGTTGTTTTCTGGAGAATCTGAAAAGATTGTTTCATATTGAATATTCTTAAGTAAAAGTGCTATTTTATACTTGACATAAATTAATTACAGTCTCAAAGTGAGATTTATTTACATCAATTGAGCTGACAATTTGACCTTATGTAACACATTATTTTTTAAAGAGTACTTAGATATAACACAAGAAACCCATTTTTACAGTTGTAGTTTTACATTTCATTATGAGATCAAAAAGATTATATATTTTAGTATATAAAATGAGCTGATGATAAGACAAATTATTACATTTGAAGGCAACGATAGAATCATAGAAGAGTCACATAAAAATGACACTCATATACACAACACGTAGTGAAACAATGATGCTTGCTGTAAATAACATTGACAAAAAATGAAAAGTTTCTTCAACCGAAACGATACATAGTTGTAGACATCATAAAACTATTCTTGGAANTGACAAAAAATGAAAAGTTTCTTCAACCGAAACGATACATAGTTGTAGACATCATAAAACTATTCTTGGAAACAATATAAACAACTCAACTTTGCTTCTCCACATTAATAATTTCACGTTGTTTTTTCAGTAGCATGTTTCCTTTTTGTGTTGGCACATAAATTTACTTTTATGATCTCATGATAAAAAAGATTCCATGAAGAAGAAGAGTCCCTGTTGTTGAATTTCTTATAGTTGTCTAATCTCTGAACTTGAGATCCAGATAAAATTCATTTTGATGATGTCAGCGAGCACATCATATTATCACATATCGTAGTTATTATATGATGTCAATGTATCAAAAATATTTTAACTCAAATAGAATCATCATCATCATCTTCTCGTCCATCTTCAATCTATAGAATATTCCTCAACACCAAAACTACAGATAAAGATGAGACAAAATTTAATTCAACTCTCCTATGTCCAATCAATATAGTTGAGTAATTCTTTTACTTACCAATGAAACAGAGAAGAAAAATCATACCAAGAATTATGATAATTATTATAATATTCTCATCTATTGGCTCACTACTCAATATTCTAATAGTATAATTTTGCACCATTACTAGTAGCCTCTCACTCACTCACTCACTAATTCCGTTTTTTCTTCGTCTTAATATGTAATGTGCCATAAATTCTAATATTATATAGCACTTGTGTGCTTGATTGACACTCGTTTCATAAAAGTTTACAAAGTCTTTGATTCTCTTGATCTTACAACAACAACAACAATAGATAATATTACTTGATAATAAAGAAAAGAGAGAGAAAAGTGAGACACAAGAACTCTTTCTTAAGAGACTTTCATTCGTGTGAGTGGGCAATCCAAGACTGACAAAGATCACAACATTGCATTGCAATGACATGAATAGCAAAGTGCGTTAAAAGAGTACAGACGAAAGTACTAGAGAATCAAAGCTCACTACTTTCACTTGCTTTCTCTCTTTACTCTCTCTTTCTGGTACTTGTAATAATAATATTGGTTTTGGAGAGAAAGCTGGACGACACTCAGTTTCTCTAAAAGTCTTTTCTCTATATGTATGTACACATTTTGGTGAAAGCAACCAGAAAAAAGTCTCTTAAAGAGACAATAGAACAACTATAGTGCATCTTAAAAGGAGCCACACAGTCTACCCAAAATCAATATCCAGAAGAATTGAGAACCCAAGAAAAAAACTAAAAGCTCTATATTATGGAAACTAGCCAAACTTTTAAAGATGATCTGTACTTCTAAACTATGTTAATTAAGTCCAAAACTCATAGCAGATCCATGAGTGTCAATGTAAATGGAGTGAGGAAAGAAAATAACATGTTGTTTTTCTCTCAATAACTTATTCTCTAGCTAGACTTTCACCCACTTTGACTCTCGGTTCATATTGCCCCATTATGTCATCATCTTTTATATATGGTGATAATAATGACACTAGCTCTATACACATTTTGTTTTCGTTTTCTTTTTAATGACTTTAGCATATTGCTGGCAGAGACTAGAATTCATTTGTAAAAACTGAGAGATTACAATTTACAAGAGAGTCGTCGTCGTCGTCGTTGGCTGATCTTTGGCACACAAATAAATTGGGAAGATAAAAGAAGAAGAAAAGTTGGAAGAGAGAGAGCAGATCTCATGATAGTTTGGTTTTATGACTTTTTAATCTCATTACAGAATTGTGTAAGTGATTTATGCCCAAGTGACTAAAGCAAGAAACGAGATTTGCATACAAGAAATCTGTCCCCATTACATTTTTAGTATACAAGAAACGTCTCAGTTCCAACATTGTTTCTAGCAAGTATGTAATTTTAAGAAATTCCAATTATGCCAAGTCACTTCTTGCTTGGTTAAGTCTCAAAAGAAATAAAGATCAACTGTCAAAGCATTCCATTTAGTATTCTCTCTCTCTCTAAGCAAAAAAGAAGAGTAACTATATAGAGACTTTTTTTAAACATTTTTTAGCCCAAGAAAAAACGACAAGAGAGAAAAGTCGGCCAATGCTAAATGAATTGTCGACTTATTTTTTATACTCATTCATTCCATTCTGCTTTTGAAAATAAAGGGGGTGAAGTGGACCATAAGAAATGCATGCAAAAAGAAAAAATCTGGAGAGAGACCAAAAAATATCACTACTACTATAGTAGTAAAAAAGTCTTAGAAAAAATGTTGTTCTTAAACCCAAATCGATATCTCAATCAAATTCTAGTCTTGCATTCAAATATCCTTCATTTACTCTTCTAACCCTAAGAAGCAAAAAAAGAAAATATTACGTCATATTTCCAACATTCATTCCCATTGACTATTTGGCATTTTCTCAAAGGAATCAAATAAAGTTGTTTTTGCTTAATATATCCTTCTGACTGACTTTCTCACTCT